>JAUPMG010006347.1:0-15877 GCA_031762675.1 Pachysandra terminalis | reverse complement strand
CATAGTATTGGGAATGATGAAGAATATCCAAAATAATGAACTCAGGAAACAACCGGGTTGCTGGGGCATAGTTACCTCAGGAAACAACCAAGGTTGCTGGGTTGAATCTTTTCTGTCAGATGGAGAATAACAAGCTTTCCGAACGCATGAGACAACTACAGGTTGCTGGGTCATCCCGGGCGAAACTCAGGATACAACTAAAGTTGCTGGGGCGGCGTTACCTCTGGATACAACTAAAGTTGTTGGGTCAATCCCCGAATAGATGGAGAGGGTGAACGCAGGATACTGTCCAAGTTGCTGGGGCATAGTTACCGCAGGATACAACTCTGGAACTGCTGGGTCAATCCCGAAAAAGAACAAAAACCTGGTATAAACATTCACATCTAAGCAACGTATCTTTCTGTAGTGCATACGGTGTTGACTCTAGGGTCAACGTTGATATTAGTGCCAGTGCCCCTTCTATGATACAAGTGGCCTAATTCTCATCCTCAACTAAAATCAATGCATTTAGTATAGGTTTACCTGACCACTGAGTATTACTCTGTGAGGATGGGAGAGAACTGTATTTCTTTCCTTATATTTCTATGCCACGACTGTACACATTAGCACACACTTGTATATTACACATTGCTCACTATCACACACTTCCCAAAATGCTGGAGCATGAGCGATTACACTTCATTGTAGGTATACTCATTCTGGCTTTCAGCTTATGCCTGTTGTTTTAATATTTTTCAGGTTTAGGAGCATTAGTAGCAAAGAGAGAATCCGGAATGGGTAGTGCACTCTGATAGAACAAGTAATTTAGTTTAACTTTAGATGTTAATTTTTACCTAGAACTTGTAGATTTTTAGTTCAAGGTGTATTTAGTTACTTATATCTTACTATAACTAATTGAACTTCTGCTTATGTTTTCAATTTGGGTCGCAACTCCTATAGCAAATACGGGGTGAAGGTTATGCTTGAACTGGAGAACCTGTGAAATAGGGAATTTTTGATTCGAGTCGTGACAGATTGATTCATCCATCTCACCTCATCTCACATTAAAATATTCATTGTTGTATTATGTTATTGTTGTACTAACCTTGTGATTTGATCTCCATAAGAGGACGGATGACTGTTTCTTGTTTCTTATTGAGCATCATAGGCTCACGTAACTTTTGATGTTGCAGGATGGGAGGAGTGATCATGTTAGCTGGACTATTGCTGATTGTTGACTTGGATGCTTTTCTTTTTGTGTTGTTGGCTTATACTCCCGAGGGAGTTTGATAATTGTTCTTTTGACGTAATAATGGTGGTTGTTGAACTTAATTGAGATGTTGTTTTAGATTCATGGGGATCTTGGCTCAGCTGAAGCCAAGGATTATAGTTTTAATTCTTTTATGTTCTTTTCTTTGATTTTCTGTAATAAGACTTCCGCACTCTAATTAAATGTTTTAATAAAGGTATCTATTACTTTAATTTTTGCTTGTGGTTTGGTAGCAATCCGCGGTCCAGTTGTGAGTCCCAAAGGTCTCACCTCGAGATCCGTGCAATCCCTCATTGAGAATCGTGCTACGGAATCTGGGGAGTGATAGATTGGTATTCGAGCATAAGGTTTGCTCAGAGTAAGGTTGTCAGAGACTAGTGACATTAGGTATCACATAAAAACTAGAGTTAGGTGGAGAAACATAGAAAGACTATGGGATTTGTGTACTGATTGATTCTTGTTTGCTGCTGTGATTATGTGAGTGTTGTCTGATAACTAGGAGGTATAGCTTATTGAGACCTAAATGATTATTTGGGTGTGTAGATGGCAGGAATGAGAAGGAATGCTAGCGTGGGGGAGTGCTCAGCCACTAGAGTTGGGGCTAATACGGACTTGCAGATGGCAGGTGTTTACCAGATTCTTGGTGACATGGCTGCCATGCAGTGTGACCAGATGTAGCGTTAGGCTGTTATGGAGGAGAGGAGAGCTCAGAGTTCGGCAGTGGGTTGGTTAGAGAAGTTTAAGAAGTTAACCTCACCAACCTATACTGGACGGGGTGAGCCTCACTTGGCAAAGGATTGGCTCCTTGACATCGAGCGGATCTTTAAGATGATGGGTTGTCGTGATCAGCAGTGTGTTTCTCTTGCCACTTTCTTGCTGAAAGGTGAAGCCCTTCATTGGTGGTATATGACTGAGAGGAACCTGACAACCGAGATGACTTTGGAGCAGTTCCGTTTGTAGTTCCTGGAGAACTACTTATCGAGCAGCTACAGGAGGCAGATGGCTTCCGACTTTGTGCGACTAGAGTAGGGCACTCTCAGTGGCTCAGTATAACGATCGTTTCGCGATGCAGTCCAAATATGCGTCGCACATGATTGCTAATGAGGTTGACAAAGCAGCCAAATTTGAAGAAGGTCTTCGCCCAGCTATCCGATCCAAAGTCGTTTAACAGCGCTTGAAGACCTATGCTGAAGTTCTGGAGTGTGCCAGACATATAAAGAGAGACATGGACAGAGCAGTCATGCCTAGAGACTAGCCAAAGTCAGATAATAGCCGCAACACTTGCGATGGGAGATATCATCCCTACCATCCGAGATTAGGCCGGAACCGACGGCAGAGATCAGATTTCCAGGAAAAGAGGACTCCACCTAGAGATACAGTGTTGCGCCCAAAATCCGAGATAAGGGATCTCGAAGATTCTAAGGAACCGACCTTCGGATCCACCACGTGGATACGGATAATCAGCCACTATGTCATTCCTTACCTGGTTGAATCAGAGTCATACCAATAGATAAAACCACAGCGGAAGTCTATCAAATTTAAAACCATAGCCCAACTAAAATATGTTGAGCTAACAACCTATAATCCAAATGAAACAAACTGAATAATCCTTATTATAGTTCACTGCCCAAACAGGGTCAAACTAATGGAATCAAAAACCATGAATACACCATCATGAAAATCAACTACTGGAAACCGAAAGGATCACTTCTCCAAACAGGCACCTCAAACGAGCAGATGACCTGTAGAGATAAGGATTAGCCGAAGCCTAGTAGAGAAGTCCTACGAGACTACAATACCAACTTTTATGCATGTAAATCAACACAGTTTATTTCATGCATTTCAAATCATCACATACTACCACAATCATATGTATATTAACATGTTGTCATATTATATCTCGTATACTAACATGAATATTACAATCATCATGTAAAGTTACCATTCTCATGGAAAATCATATCACATCAAGTTATAACCTGTCAATAATTCACAATTCTCATAGTCCCACTATGTTAAGGCTACCCACATAATCCCATCATGTTAGGGCAGATCCTACATGGTCCCACCATGTTCTAAACAAAACAACACACATGTGTGCACATGGTCCCACCATGTGACAAGACAACAAATCATAATAGACACATAGTTTAACTATGTTCCACACAAACACTACATGGTCCCACCATGCTACAGCCCATCAATCACACAAGCAAATATCACATGGTCCCACCATGCTACAATCAACAAATACATAACAAATACCACATGATCCCACCATGCTACGACCAACATACAACTACAAGGTCCCACCTTGCTACAACCACAAACAATCACAAGATCCCACCTTGCTACAACCAACAAACAATCACAAGGTCTCACCTTGCTACGACCAACAAACAATCAAAAGGTTCCACCTTGCTACAACCGACAAACAATCACAAGGCCCCACCTTGCTACAACCATTCACCACATATTATGCATACAATCATTCTTTAGGGATTTCACCCACGGAGGAGTTATTCTGTATCATTCCTTTAGAGACTCACACCCACGGTGGAAGCACACCCTTATCCACATGGTCCCACCATACTACGGCCAAGAAACCACAATCACAATCACGTTCATGTTCACAATCAATCATGTCCAAAGGTATCACAGTCATTCAACCAAATGATATGCAATGCAAAATATGATGCAAGCATGGAATGAGATGAAGTGCAATGCAATGCAAGGTGTCACCAGGCCTAGCCCAATCACATGCTCATTCAATCAAACGACCATACAACCATCATTTTAGGGACTTGCAGCCACGGTATAAACACCAGTCTTATTGCTTTAAAGACTTTCACTCACGGTGGAATACACCCTTAGTTCACATTCCATTTAGGGACTTGCACCCACTGTGAAAGATCACCTGTAATTGAGCTCTTCCTTTAGGGACTTTCACCCATGGTGTAATCACCCTTATGTGGCCTTTCCTTTAGGGACTTTCACCCACGATGGAATCACCCTTTCATGCCTTGCCTTTCGGGACTTTCACCCACGGTGGAAGCTCACATATCCACATCATAATCAAGTCATTCGTACACAATCACAATCACGAATACTCCTGGTACCCTTAATCACTCATTCAAGTCAAAATCACCAAATTCAAACATAAGTTATACAAACATCAACCCAAGTCAATCCTTGGTCAGCTTTGGATGCTAAGAGCACTAATCACCCAATCTAGTCCTACATGACCAATTCTAACCTTCTGATCATATATTGTGGTCCTAAGACCACATCCAAAACCTTTGAGTAGATAACACCTCATATACTATTCCAATTAGTCCGATAAACCTGAATTTTGGACCTTCTCCTACACTTTTTATGATTCGTCCAAATCTAGACCTTTGCACACAAACCATCCATACAGGCATGTGCACAACTCAATGAGGATCACCTTCATAAAATTTTAGGTTCATTGGACCTGAGTAGCTGGTAGATAGCTGCCAAGTGTCCTACCGAGGGTCTCGGTAGCTGGTCCAGAGAGTACATCATTTTTGGTGATCGGTAGTTGCCAAATGTCCTACCGAGAGGTTCGGTAGCACTACTTCCGAAACTCGGTAACAGGTCCAGAGAACAAGTTGTTTTGGGCGTTTTCGGTAGTTGCTCGGTAGATGCTTAGACTGCTACCGAATGTACAGATTTAGCCTTTTTCTGGGTTTCTTCTTGGGCTTTGTGCCTCTACTCAAACTTAGTAGTCTCTAATGTGTTAATCACCCCGAATCAATATCTAAAACCCACACATAAATCCCAAACAACAAATACACAAAACTAGTTCATTCTAATAGATCTAAGCAAGTACTTAACTGATAATTCACTATAGATCTAAAAATATGAACATGGATTTTAAATTACAAAAGAACATAGTAAACACAGCAATACTCATGCATCATAAGAAACAATCATCCTAAAATCATTCATACTATTTTCTCCATATTTCTAATCTAACATGTTGAACATACATATCATACAACCTTCCTATATGTATAGCATCGAAAACAAGCATAAAGGATGTTACCGTCAAAACGTAGGAATCCCTACCTCATTTCCTAAGCCTTTTCTTCTTAGATCTGTTTCCTACAGATCCAGCAATGGCAGATCACCACTTCTCCCTTTGCCTTCTTCTTCTTATTCTTCTTCTTCCTTTCCTTTCCTTTATCCTCCATAGCCTTTTTTCCTTCTCTCATTCTCTATTTTCTCTACAGCAGAACACTTTCTCTCTCTTAATCAAAGGTGTAGAGACACTTTCTCTCACACGACCATGTACACCAAGCAAGAGAATAGGTTGAGGAACCTTCCCATGCTTACATGTGTCCCTCCCAACACTATCCATAACTTCCTAATTTAACTTCCAAGGTGAAAGGTCTAAACTACCACTAGTGATTAAGCTAAATGGCACCTCCATCCCCTTGTCTTACACATTCAAATCAAAACCTAAATTCCATAAGGTTTTAGAGTAATTCAAGTGACCCCATAGTTTCTAATATCACGCAATGGACCCCATAATTTGTTGTAATTACAAATCCTACTTATTTCAATTATTTAATTACAAAATCCTATATAATCTTTCACAGGGGATTTTCCTTGTTAATTATAATTTAAAGACACGGGTCACTACATACGGTGACCATTGCAGCACCAGCATGAGACGCGCCTCGATAGCTTCTACCGCCTCAGGACCAGATGTTCCAGAAGGGAGAGACGAAGACTTGCCACAACTACGAAAGGGAAGGACATCTCCAGAGACTTTGTAGAGCACCTCGGAGAGATGGTTAGCCCGCACCGCCTCGACCTGCACCGCAAGGCAAGGTTCATGCTTTAACAGACACTGCTAATCCTTGCGATGACCGTGCTACGAACGTTGTGGTGGAAGGAACTATTCACCTTTTTCACACTCCAGTTCGCGTATTGTTCAACTCTGGTGCATCTCATTCCTTCATTTCCTGTAGTTGCATGGCTTTTATGGGTTTACATCCTAGTTTGTTGGATTATCTGTTCAGTATTGCCATCCCAATTGGGGGAATCGCGACACTTCACCGAGTTTGTAGAACATGTGCAGTGAGGGTAGGCAACTTTAACCTGGAGGTAGATCTTGTTGCGTTAGACATGTCGGAGTTTGAGGTGATACTCGGTATGGACTGGCTTTCAACCTATCATGTCAGAGTTAATTGTTTCGAGAAATCTATTTTGTTCTGTCTTCTTGGGGGTCGTTGTCTGACTTTCCATGGATCAGAGAAGAACCGTTATCAATCTGACTTTCTGTTTGTTACAGAAGGAGTACAAAAGTTTTCCTCGGAAGATGTTCCTATTGTGAGGGACTTTGGGCACGTATTTCAAGAGATCCCGAGTTTACCACCAAAAAGGGAGGTAGACTTCTGCATCGAACACATCCCTGGTACTAGTCCCATCTCGCTTACGACTTATCAGATGGCTCCGACCGAGTTATGGGAGTTGAAGGTACAGTTGGATGAGTTGAGTACTCTTGGGTTTATCAGACCTAATATTTTGCCTTAGGGAGCATCAGTTATCTTCGTGAAGAAGAAGGATGGTTCTCTACGACTATGCATCGACTACAGGAAGCTGAACTGGGTCACTATGAAGAATAAGTATCCGTTCCCGAGGATTGATGATTTGTTTGACCAATTGAGAGGAGCTCAGTACTTCTTGAAGATTGATCTGAGATCAGGGTATCACCAGCTGAGGATTCAGGACGAGAATATACAGAAGACAGCCTTTCGTACTCGATATGGACATCATGAGTTCGTTGTCACACCTTTCGGGTTGACGAATACGCCAATGCCATTTATGGACCTGATGCACCGAGAGTTTAGGCCTTTCCTTGATCGTTTCGTTGTTATCTTCGTAGATTATATCTTGGTCTATTCGAGATCTGTGGAGGAGCATGAGGAGCATCTGCAGATTGTCCTACAGACGTTGTTTGATCACCAGTTGTATGCCAAGTTGGAGAAGTGTGATTTATAGAAGGACAAGGTTAAGTTCCTCGAGGTTCATCGAAGGTTTCTCCACGATTGCAGTACCACTAACTCGCTTGAAGCGGAAGGAAGTGAAATTCAGCTGGGACAAGAAGTGTGAATCTGCTTTTGAAGAGCTAAAGAAGAGATTGACTTCGGCACCTGTTCTTATTGTACCGGTTACAAGACAAAATATGGAGGTTTACACAGACGCGTCGCTGCAAGGTTTGGGAGCTGTACTTATGCAGGACAGTCGTGTCGTAGCGTATGCATCACGAAAACTTAAGGTCCATAAGCGCAACTATCCCACTCATGATCTAGAGTTGGCCACCATACCTTTTGCTTTGAATCTGTGGAGGCACTACCTTTATGGAGAGGAGTTTAAGATATTTTTAGACCATAAGAGTCTGAAATACAAATTCATGCAGAAGGATCTTAACATGCGCTAGAGGAGGTGGTTAGAGCTCGTGAATGATTGTATTTATACACTCAACTACCATCCTAGGAAGGCTAAAGTGGTAGCAGACGCTTTGAGCCGCAGACCGCATGGAGTTCTTGCACAATTGATGAGGCAGGAGTGGAGATTATAGGAAGCTATCTCAAATTTTGGAGTTCAGCCCACGGATCAGCAGCGAGGTGGTTACTTGTTCAGCCTAGTCGCCAAACCATTAGTAGAGCAACGGATTGCAGAGAGTTAGAAGAACGATATGGATTAACTATCACATGCAGCGGACGATAGCAAGCCTAAGTGGGTAGTACACCAAGATGGTTTGATTAGATTTCGAGGTCGACGTTGTGTACTAAACAACCCGAGCATCAGGAGAGAGATCTTAGATGAGTCACACAAGTCGTGCTACTCCATTCACCCAGGAAGTACGAAGATGTATCGAGATCAACGTCAGAATTTCTGGTGGCCAGGAATGAAAAAGGAGATTGTACAGTATATCACACGGTGTCTCACTTGTCAAACGGTGAAAGCCGAACACATGAGATCAATAGGACTTCTACAGCCGCTACTGATTGCAGAGTGGAAGTGGGAGCATATCACCATGGATTTGGTGGTCAAACTAGCGAAGACTCAAGGCAGCCTAGATTCGATTTGGGTGATCGTCATTCAATTGACCAAGTCTGCTTAATTTCTAGCAGTGTGAACATCAGCCATGGCCGAAGAGATTGTGAGACTGTATGTGCGTGAGATTGTACGACTTCATGGAATTCCAGTTAGCATTGTATCAGATCTTGGATCCTTGTTCACGTCTAGAATTTGGGAAGCTTTGCAGAAGGCCATGGGCACGAGGTTAGATTTCAGCACAACTTATCACCTGTAGACGGATGGTCATACCGGAGGGTTAATCAAGTTCTGGAGGACATGTTGCAAGCGTGCGTGATGGACTTCAGAGGTAATTGAGAAGGGCATCTACCATTAGTGGAGCTTTCCTACAATATCAGCTTTCTTGTGAGTATAGGTATGAAACCTTTCGAAACTTTGTATGGCCACCAGTGTTGGTCACCGGTGTGTTGGGCTGAAATGGGTGAGGATAGCATTCTCGGACCCTAGCTTGGGTAGCAGAGTACAGAGAAAGTGAAGCTTATTCGAGAAAGGTTGAAGACGGCACAGAGTAAGCAGAAGAGCTACGCGGACAAGAGTAAACGAGAATTAGAGTTTTATGTTGGAGACCAAGTGTTTCTCAAATTTTCACCATTGAAAGGCGTAATGTGATTCAGCAAGAAAGGGAAGCTAACACCACATTCCGTCGGACTTTTTGAGATACTTGAGCGGATCGGACGAGTTGCAAACTAGATAGACTTACCACCATAGCTGACAGTCATTCATGACGTATTTCACGTGTCACTCCTACAGAAATACAAGCTGGATCCTTCTCATGTGCTCTACTGCAAAACTGGATGCAGTTGCAGCTTCGGGAAGATGTGACTTATATTGAAAAGCTGATGCGGATCCTAGACCGAAAAGAGCAAGTGTTGCGGGCGAAGACTATACCGTTAATGAAGATCCAATGGGGACATCATGATGAGACGGAAGCTTCATGGGAGCGAGAGTCCGAGATTCAGGAGCGTTATCCACATCTATTCACAGATTGAGGTACACAATTTCGGGGACGAAATTATTTTAAGGGAGGTAGGTTGGAAGGACCTAAATCCACTAAAAGATTGCCCAAATTTAATGATTTGATTTTACATAATTTATTGGTAAATGTTCTAGACTAAATTAGTATATAGAGTATGATTGATTTGTATTTGGAGTACTATGTAATATAAATACTAGTTTTGGGGGTTACTTTGATATTAAGAAGTATTGAGGGCCAATTGAATCATTTAATTCAATAAGCTGAGTTGGGCGTGAGATCAGCGTGCATGCTGATCGTGCAAGCGCACGGTTATGGAAAGGGAGAAGGGTTAAGGAAAGATGAGACTTAAGGGGAGAAGGTTACCATTCTCATTGAAATTCAGATTTGAGGTGATAAGTCATGAATTGTTACATATTAAACCCTTAATCACATGACTTATCTGGCATTTTCTTATATTGAACTCTTCATTTTACGTAGAATTTGCCAATTCTTTCTCACCATTGCATTATACTCTAAATGTCTCATTTACACTTAATTTATTGATGCAGAGACAGTTTTGGAGACAAACTCTAGTCGAAAGAACTCAGACCAAAATCGGGTTCAATCAGGCGAGTCGGATCAAGCTTAAAAGGATTAAAATTAGAAAGAATAAAGCTGAAGACCCGACCAAAGCCAACCGACCCAAACCTTCCAACCAAGCCGGTTCAGCCCAATTCGTCCTAGGGTTTGATTGTGTTTTGAAAATGGTGTTTTTGGTAATTTTTCTTAAGAGAGGGAACCGAATTGGAAGAATTATCAAATTGGGAAGTGAGAATTCTTCAAGCCCCAAATCAAAAAAGAGATAAAAAAAAATGAAGAAGCTACTGGGTGAAATTTAGGAAAGTCAAATCTGTGAAATTATGGAAAGTCTAGTTTGACCACCGATCAGTATGTTGGGTATAATTATCTCCTCAAAATTCGGATGGACAATACTCTGGATGTTTTGGAAACCTGATTTCAAGAACTATAGTTGTCTCTCTAATAAGAATTCCCAAATTTGAACATTTTGAAGGCCAAATTTAGCCCACAAGTGTTGCTGATATTTGGACGCAAAAGGTGGAATTGAAGATTTATTTTTCTGTTTTCTTTTATGAAAAGGGGGATTCAACTTTGGGGAGCATTCATTCTTTTCCCTACACTTTTTCTGAGCTTTCTTCTTATTCCATGGCAGCCTAAGTCTCTTGCAAAGGCTAGAAGTTATGTTCCCTTGTATTAGTATGAAGATTTATTGTGACTCTCTTTGATTTTAATGGAATTATGTTTGGTTGTTTATCTATTTTGATTTCTTATGATGTATGCGTTCTTCCACACTTTTTATGAGTTCAATCAAGTTTTTATCATTATAAAGAGGAATTTCTCATGGTTTCTAATAGGGATGTAGAATTAAATTGAATGGATTTTTCTAAAAGTTATTCTAGTCATGTCGTTAACCAAGGTTACGAGATGTTCCTGAATTATTTTAGTTCAACCAAATCAAAGGTTTTCATAGCAATCAAGCATATGATATTTTATCCGAGTCACAATGGATTTCATACCGGTTCAAGGAACTGCCCCGATGCCTGAGCATTCTCACCACTGAATTTAATCCTTTTATTTATTTTTGATCATTTAAATTTCTTTTAATACCATTAATTTTTCCACCATTATAGTTGTTCTTTAATCACCTTTTGTCTTTGATATCCGTGCTCTTTGTGGCTCGACCTCGGATTCACCGAGTATTATATTTCTTCGAACTCTTGCACTTGGGAGTGAGCAAGCAAATTTTGGTGCCGTTGCCGGGGAGCTGCGGCATATTCTGAGGCAATTTCTTAGAACAAGCATGACCGGTGGAATACGCTATATTGGTAACTTCGTTCCATTCTCCCTTAGTTTTGTTTTTATTTTATTTTTTTTATTTGCACTTGTTGCATGAGCGTTTGGATTAGAAATGAAAGGGGCAGATTAGAGATATTTGAGAATTATTTTGGAAACCTTTTTAATACACTTACACCTTCACACACATCGTCCACAATGGGTGACGAAGTACTAAATAATCCTGATGAAAACATGAGAACTATGTATGATTTGTTGCACCCTACTCAAAGTTCTATCCCTTCTTGCATCATGTTTTCACCCAATGCACCACATGCAGAGCTAAAGCAAGGGCTTTTGGCTATACTTCCTAATTTTAGGGGTTTGGACAATGAGAAACCTTATGTGCATGTTAGAGCTTTTGAGGAAGTCATTAGTAGTTTCTATGAACAAAATGTATTAGAGACTGCTAAGTTGAGATTTTTCCCATTTTCTCTTAAAGACAGGGCTAAAGCATGGTTGTACACCTTGAAACCTAGGTCTATAGGTAATTGGGGTAAGATGGGTCATGAATTTTATAAGAAATATTTCCCTCCCCATAAACTCCAACATGTGAAAAGAAGAATATCTAGTTTTATCCAAGGACAAAATGAAACCTTATTCCAAGCTTGGAAAAGGTATAAGGACCTCTTCAATTTCTGTCCAACTCATGGATATGAAAATTGGAGGTTGGTCAGTTATTTTTATAAAGGACTCACACCTAGGGAAAGACAATTCATCCAACTCTCCTGTGGAGGAGGATTCTTACAGAAAATACCCGAAGATACCACAGACTATTTGGATGAAATTGCTGAAAACTCCAACTCTTGGATTGGACCTATCCCTATGGACTCTACAGACTGAACCAGGACCAACGCTACTGCTTCTGGTGGAACTGTCTTTAAGTTGAGGGAAGAGAATAACATAAGTGCTAAAATTAGTCTTTTGAATAAAGAAATAGAAGCACTTAAGATGGAGGGAAACAAAGGCATTAGTGCTGTATTTAAGGAGGAACCAATGGAAGCATGTAAAATCTGCCATGAGATAGACCACGTCACACACAATTGCACATCACTTCCACAATTTTTAAATGTGCCGAAAGAGCAAGTATTGGCATTCAATCAATACCGGCCAAATAATTCAGCATATTCGAACACTTACAACCCGAATATGAGGAACCATCCATATTTGAGTTATAAGAGTAACAATGTGCAGACTCCCCCTCCTGAAAGGAAAAATTATCCATCATCATCATCTAGAACTTCCTTGGAGGATGTTCTTGGCAATTCCATGCAAAAACAGAGTGAACAAAATCAAAAGTTTGAGTCTATGTTCATTAGGATGGATGAGTAAGTGAGAGAAACCAAGAACCATATAGCTAGGATTACTAATGCTTTGAGTGGACCTGAGTAAGGAAAACTTCCTTCCCAAACTCAACCCAATCCCAATATTCAAAATCTGAAAATGAGTCCCAATGATAAGCATGAAGAAGTTAAAGTTGTTACCACTTTTGAGGAGTGGTAAGGAAATTGAAAAAGGTACTCCTAAAATAACTGAGAAAT
Source organism: Pachysandra terminalis (assembly GCA_031762675.1). NCBI lineage: Eukaryota > Viridiplantae > Streptophyta > Magnoliopsida > Buxales > Buxaceae > Pachysandra > Pachysandra terminalis. The sequence continues at coordinate 3,087 of JAUPMG010006347.1, read as the reverse complement.
CCAAGGAGACCTTAGTTGAGAAAGAGAAAGTTGAGGGTGAGCCATCTAAGATTAAGGAGAAGAAGAAGTGTCCCTTCCCCACGCCATTCCCACAAGCGCTAAAGTTACCTAAGAATATGGATGTCACAAGAGAAATCTTACACCATTTGCGTCAGATTAGGATTAACTTGCCTTTATTGCATATCATTAACCAGATGCGTACCTACGCCAAGGTAATCAAGGACTTGTGTACTGTGAAGAGAAAACATCATTTGAAGAAAACTGCATTCCTCGCGGAACAGGTAAGTGCAATTATCCAACATAAAGTCCCACCAAAGTACAAGGATCCGGGTTGTCCTACCACCTCTTGTACTATTGGAGATTACACAATTGAGTGTGCATTGCTCGATCTTGGGGCTAGTGTTAACTTAGTCCCTTTTACTGTGTATCAACAATTGGGACTTGATGAATTGAAGCCCACGTCAGTAACTTTACAGTTAGCCGACCGATCAGTAAAGACACCAATGGGAGTAGTTGAGGATGTACTGGTAAAAATTGAAATTTATTATTATCCTGTTGATTTCATTATTTTGGATACTGAGCCTGTCTTACATCCTGGTGCTAATATTCCTATTATTTTTTGTAAACCTTCCCTTGCTACAACTAATGCTTTAATCAATTGCAGGAACGAGAGGATGAAGATCACATTTGGCTCCATGACTGTCAAACTCAATATATTCAATGTGATGAGACAACAATGGGAGGATGAGGAGTGCGAATATGTGAACCTATCGAGACAGTGGTCCAAGAAGAGTTTGATAAAAGCTGTTTTTCTGATCCCTTAGACACTTTTCTAACTACTAGTACTGATTCACATGATTTAGAACATAATTCTGGCATATATTCTTTGTTGGATTCTTCACAGGTGTTAGGAGAAGAACAAAGGATGGCAACTAATGAAGGATGGAAACGTCACTTTGAGGAGCTACCAAAAAGTGAAAAGAAGACCGTGCCCTCATGCGAAGAAACACCACACTTGGAACTTAAACCGCTGCCAAGTGGTTTTAAGTATGTGTTTCTAGACTCAGGTGAGACCTTTCCTATAGTTATTTCGGATGCACTAAATGAAGAACAAAAAGGTACGTTGTTAACTGTTTTAAGAGACCACAAATCAACCATAGGTTAGAACATAGCTGACATCAAGGGCATCAGCCCATTGATTTGCACACACAAGATATACCTAGAGGATGATTGTAAGACTTAGAGAGAACCCCCAACGTAGGTTTAACCCTACAATGAAAGACTTTGTCAAAAATGAGGTGATAAAGTTGTTAGATGCGGGTATCATATACCCCATTTCTGACAGTAAATGGGTTACCCAACTCAAGTGGTTCCTAAGAAGTCTGGAATAACTGTGGTTAAAAATTCTGAAAATAAGATGATCCCAACTCGTTTAATTACCGGTTGGAGAATGTGTATAGATTATAGGAAGCTTAATGCTGCAACTAGGAAAGACCACGTCCCGCTACCATTCATTGATCAAATATTAGAGAGGGTATCTGGTCATGCCTATTATTGCCTCCTAGATGGTTATTCAATCTACTACCAGATAGATATTGCCTTAGAAGATTAGGGAAAGACCACTTTCACATACCCCTTTGGTACCTTCGCATTCCGAAGAATGCCATTTGCGTTATGTAATGCACTAACCACCTTCCAGAGGTGTACAGTTAGCATTTTTAGTGATATGGTCGAAAAATTCATGGAGGTATTCATGGATGGCCTGTCTGTCTTTGGTAACTCTTTTACTGATTGTCTTTCAAATTTGAAACTAGTTTTAGCCCGTCGTGAAAAAAAATGCTTGGTCCTTAACTGGTTTTATGGTCACTTCCAGAATTGTTCTTGGACGTATAGTGTCTTCTAGAGGCATAGAGGTAGATAAAGCTAAAGTTGACTTAATTCTTAATTTACCCACCCCTAAGACTGTGAAAGATGTTAGATCCTTTTTAGGGCATGCAGGATTATATAGGAGGTTTATAAAGGACTTTAGTTATATAACTAAACTGCTTTGTAATATTTTACTTAAAGAATCCACTTTTGAATGGACAGAAGAGTGTGAAGTAGCCTTCAAAAAGCTAGTTCATATGCTCATGTTCGCTCCCATAATGCAAGCCTCGGATTGGTCTCTACCATTTGAGATCATGTATAATGCAAGTGATTATGCAGTGGAGGAAGTCCTAGGACAAAGGAAAGATAAAAAGCCTCATGTTGTTTACCATGCTAGTCGAACTCTAAATAGTGCACAAATGAATTACACCACCACTAAAAAAGAGTTGCTAGCAGTAGTATTTGCTTTGGATAAGTTTCGCTCATATTTGATTGGTACTTCCATTACTATTTTTACAGATCATACCGCTCTTAAATACCTTCTTTCCAAGAAGGAGGCTAAGGCACGATTAATACGTTGGATATTGCTTTTCCAGGAATTCAACATTGAGATTAAAGATAAGGGAGTCGAGAACGTAATGGCAGACCATTTATCCCGGCTTACATTCGAGGAGGATAGAAAAGAATTGCTTATTCGGGATTCCTTCCCTGATGAGCAACTCTTTGCCGTGACGGAGCTACTATGTTATGCACAAATTGTGAATTACCTTCTCACAGGCTCCATCCCAGAATATTGGAACCCGCAAGATAGGCACAAATTTTTTGTTAAGGTAAGGAATTTCTATTGGGATGACCCTTATTTAATCAAATATTGTCATGACAAAATTTTTAGAAGGTGTATCCCAAATAGTGAGACCCTTAGTGTTTTAAGATTCTTCCATTCAGAAGCTTGTGGTGGCCATTTTTCTGTTAAGAAAATTGCTGCAAAAATATTGCAGTGTGGATTTTATTCGCCTACCATGTTTAAGGACACCTATAACTTCTATAAAAGGTGTATATAGTGCCAAAAGTTGGGGCGGATCTGTAACATCCCGAAATACCAAGAAGGGTATTTTTGTAATTTCATAATATTCTCTTTTAAATTTATATATCAGCCGGGTCAATACGACCGCATTATAATCAAACTTGTGGTTATATAAATTAATATTATAATTGTTTGTT
>JAUPMG010006337.1:0-15878 GCA_031762675.1 Pachysandra terminalis | reverse complement strand
ATTAGATTTGGTTTGTGATGATCGATCCGCGGTTCAGAGATGAATCCCGAAGGTCGCGTCTCGAGATTTGTGCCATTTCCACCTAGGGATTTGGGACACGGGTTTGGGGCATGACAGGCAGGCCTCTGTCTCAGGCCTCCAATCCACAGGCCCACGATATTCCCCCGAGGTTACCCTCTTGCAGGTGCTTTCCACTGTTGTCGCGTGGCGTGAGGTCGGTTGTCCACGTGACTGTTCCATATGAGGTGTCTACATTAAGCTCCCGTGACTGCAGCGACGGCGAAGGCGAAAGCGATGGCGGCGACGCAATCAATTTTATTGAAAACATGATATTGCTTTTGCATCGAGAGCCCACTGTTAAATGCGGTTGGTGCATATGCAGATCCTAGGATGGCTTCTCGTAGAGATGATTCGACGTGACTGTTGTTTCTCATGATGTGGCGTGCTTTTGTGAGGTGACGTTCGGAATTGTTTCTCTTCCTCGCAGAGTTATGATGTTGCTTGGGATTTCGAGTTTTATCATGACTGCACGAGGTGGTTGGTGTCATCAATGCTGGAACTTTCTCTTTGTTACCTATATAAGTTCCTCGGTGGTGGGGATAACCTCAGTTCTACATCCGTGTTTATTTCATTTAAAAGCAATTTCCTGATATCTGAGTTATGTCGACGGTATAGCATTGTTGTTTGATTCTGAGAGCGATAAAGAGGTTGTATCGAGCTAATGATTTGGTGCTCTCCTGGCTGCGCAGTTGATGGGGACCAATTGGACGTATGACGGAGATCTGAACGACTTTCCGAAGAGGGTAATCTATCCAGAACTATTCGCCCTCTTCCCCGCGGTCCCTTCTCGATCCAATGACCTTTGTGACTGGGTGGATTTCATAAGTTTGCTGCACGTGCTAGCCGTCATGACTGCCTAGGTGAGCACTGAGCGGCTGTACACGTTCATGAGTCATCTGGAGGACATACCGAGGAACAGAAGTACGAATGTCCTTGGCTGATAGACGCCTTTTATCCATTTGTTGTGGCTTCACACGGACCACAAGTCTCAAGCCGCCTCTTTGGCCATAAAGGTGGAACTGGCCAACTCTGATGAGCGTCATCTTAGGTATTCGTACAAATTGGCCAGGGTACGTGTTACATCCAAAACCTTAGAGATCTCATTGGAGTCCTTATAAGATTTGAAATATGACTCTCACCCCATTCCACATGGGAGTGGTAGTCAATACATAGCCAAGCTATAGAATTCATTAAAAATTATGGAAAATAAATAAAATGACTTTAAAAATCTTTCCATTACATCATACCAATAAAACGAAATAGAGGAAAATAAACTAACTACTAGTCTCATGCTCCAAATCAAATCCCTACCATCTAATGAAAATTTAGCCTAAGTAGTGTTAATAGGAAACTTAAACATAACAACCAATCAATCCTACTACAAAAACTAAGGTAATCTTCAATCCATTTCTTCATTAAAACCAGCAACTTCATCGTAACTTTGTCTTCCATCTTTATCACAATTATCCTTGGTTTCTCCATCTATAGGTCCTAAAATATGTTGCTCGAAAGCGTAAGCTACACTTAGCTTAGTAAATAAACAAATTAAAATGGTATTTAAGATTGAAGTAGGGACAATACCACTCTTCAATGGTATTCCATAGACAAAACAGAAGTTAGAATCATGCAAATAATGAATATAGTGATATATGATATGCTGGTTTAGCTATTAATGAATGCAATGCATGCTGTGAACCTAAATAGATATAATCACCATGTGTGATCTAAATACAGTCATATGCAATGCAATATGTATGCTGTTTGGCATTCGAGTAGTGTATGTCCCACACCAGATCAAACCCAATTGCCCAAGATGTCTCACTAATGTGAATTCATCCCCCAAATACAAGGCCGTGATAAAGGATTATTCTATGTGCGCATCATTTCTTTTAGGGGCTGTGACCTATATGGCACAATCCCCATTCTTATTTTTGATCACGGAACGCATCCAAGGTTTCGCTAATGTGAACTATCCTCTGTGAGCCATACAGTACCCAAGCTACTAATAGAATTTCGCTCGGCATCTGTTAAACAGAACAAGATGTAAAGGTTGGTCTGTTGGGATAGCTAGTCCCTCAACACATGAAAATCAGTCCTTTCGAGACTTTCTCACCACATTATAATTCCTATATTATAATAACACTCATTATAGCAATAAATTCCAGAAACATGGAATTATGGGGTCAAGTCAAGGCATTACACCAAATCCAAGGTCATTATGCTCCATAGGCATATGATGTGCAAATGATTTGTGCACATTAACTAATCAACAAATTTGTGTACATGAGCAGATGTATTTTAAGATATAAAATATAATTATAATGAGTTCTGGAACAATAAACAATTAAATCAAAATTTCACCCGCTAGGCAAACATGGCAAATCCTCCTCAATAAGTGACATATGCGAAATATTCATCAAATTTCAATTCCAACACCACACACAATCTCAAATAGGCATTAGAAACATGCTTGTAAAATTTCACATCCATCGAACACACTTTGCAATTTGCGGTATGCCACTGGGTTTACCTCTTGGTGTGCCACTGAGCATCGGCAGCTCAAGCAGAGGCTAAAACAAATACACACAGAGGGTCGGCAGCCTTGCGGCCTGCCGAACCCTGAAGCGGTAGCTCAACCAATGACCAATGATTTGGTTTGTGGGCATCGGCATGCCTAACGACATGCCTCTAGGTTGCCGAACCTGCCCAGAAATTGTCAGCACACCAAGCGGCATGCCGCTTGGCCTGCCGACGCTCAGGGGAAGGCCAGAACATCATAATTTGACTTTAAAAACCTGTTTTTAGCCACATATTTTTCAAAACACACATAATGAAATTAAATTCCGAACAAAACCCTTGAAATACATCATCTCTTATCCACCTAACTTACCTTGATACTATAATGGCACTTAAACCCAAAAAATTGGACTTTTATCATGTTTTCATGAAGGAGTAGAAGATAGAGATTATATTAGATATACTATGTCGTACTTAGAGAATAATGACATATATACCTAGTTGACATCGAAAATAAGGTCTTAATTGAATGCTTACCTCAGAATTGTAGGTTGGTGTTGAGTAAAACACCTTCTTCATTCTCTTCTAGCTTAATCTTTTGCAAGTCCAATCTTTTTAGTTAATTGAGCTGTTGTACCTTCCTCTTCTTCTCTTTCTCTCTTACGAATTATCCCCCATACCTCCAAAGCTAGTTCTTTTTATAGATTCACTACAGAATTTAACTTAGTCTAGGAGTTGTTCTTAATCTAGGATAATGTTTTAATTTCCATCCTTTAGATATCTACCTTAATCTTTCTTAGATTTGTATTCTTTTATTAATTCTCAGCCATTAAAATAATTTAAGTGTTCCTACGAAATTTCGGCCACACATTATAACTTATAAGAGTTATGATTGTGTGTGATGCACTTAGTTTCCTTTAATACAACCCACCAATCACAACAAGTCGTCAACCTTTAGCTAATTTACTAAAATTTAAATTAATCCATATTTTTTGGTTAATTACACAATGACCCCTAAGTATTCGTTTGGATTACTACAATCTACCCTCCATAAGAAAATTTCGTCATCAAAATTCGTTTACCTTAATCAAAAAGTTGTGGATACTTCTTTCAAATATCCGCTTCAAGTTCCCATGTTACTTTGGATGTTCTGTGATTACTCCATAGGATCTTCACCATCGATATTATCTTGTTACGTAGAACTTGTTCCTTCCGGTCTAGAATCTCGATAGGATGTTCTTCATATGTAGCATTCTCCTTGATTGTGATAGCTTGCCAATCAATTACACTTGTCGGGTCCGGATGATACTTTCTAAGCATAGATACATGGAAAACATCATGCACTAGGTCTAAGCTTGACGGTATTTGCAATCTGTAAGCCACTTCTATTCTTTCAGAAATGTCAAAAGGTTCAATAAATCGAGGAGCTAACTTTCCTTTCTTACCAAATCTGAATACACCTTTGGTTGGTGAAACCTTAAGGAATACCCAATCTCCAACCATAAACACCAAAATTCTTCTCCTCATATCAGCATATTTCTTTTGCCAGTGTTGAGTAGTAGCAAGTCTTTCCCTTATAAGTTTGATTTTCTCCGTTGTTTCTGCAATTATTTCTGGTCCTAAGGGAATGTACACGTTCTCCTCGTTCCAGCACAATGGTGAGATTCAAGGTCTCCCATATAATGATTCGAAGGGTGCCATGCCGATGCTAGCTTGGTAGCTGTTGTTGTAAGAGAACTCCACTAGTGCTAAGTGGTCCTCCTAACTTCCCTTGAAGCCAAATATGCATGATCTCAATAGATCCTTTAGCACTTGGTTTACTAGCTTTGTTTGTCAGTCGGTTTAAGGATGGAAGGCAGTGCTAAAGTTCAATTGTGTTGTCATAGCTTTATGCAAACTTTCCTAAAACTTTGATGTGAATTGAGAACCTTGATCTGAAACGATTGTGATAGGTACTCCATGTAGTCAAATAATTTCCTTCACATTGCCAACTCGTCCGTGTTCAATGAAGTCCTTGCTGATATAAAGTGAATGGATTTGGTCATTCTGTCCACGATTACTCAAACCATGTCGTGATTATTACGGTATTAGGTAGTCCCATAACGAAGTCCATTGAGATGTGTTCCTACTCCCATTCTCCAATTCATAAAGGTTGTAAGATTCTGATTGGCTTTTGGTGTTCAGCCTCCACTTGTTGGTGAACCACGTACTTCTTCACGAACTTTTCAATGTCAACCTTCATTCTTCTCCACCAGTATTTCCTTCGCAAGTCATAGTACATCTTTGTTCTTCTGGAATGAATAGAATAATGAGAATAGTGAGCTTCCTCCATAATTTCTCTTTTCAATTCCTCATTGTGGGGTACGCAAAGTCTTCCCTTTAGTCTTATGCTCCCATCTTCCTGATTTGTCCATTATGATTTTTCAGCATTATTGGCTAAGTCTTGCATCCACTTTTCCTTTGTTTGTCGTTCAATAATTCTGGTCTTTAGTGAGGGTTTGATAAGGATGTTGCACAACCTTTCACCTTTCCCTTCTTCACGAACTTCAACTCCCAAATCTGAAAGTGTTTCGTACATCAACAACTCTTGAACCATCATAAGTGCTACGATGCGTGGAGGCTTCTGACTTAGTGCATCAGCTACAACATTAGCTTTGTCTCGATGATAATGCAATGAGAAATTGTAATCGTTGACCAGTTCCATCCATTTTCTTTATCACATGTTCATGTCCTTTTGTGAGAATAGGTACTTCACACTTTTATGATACGAAAATACTTCAAAGATCTCGTCAAGTAGATGATTTCTCTAGATTCTTAGACCAAATACAACGGTCACCAACTCTAGTTCGTGACTAAGATAATTCCTCTCATGAACTTTGAGTTTTCTTGAAGCATACACCACCACCTTTCTTTCTTACATCAGAACACAGCCTAGTCCTGATAATGATGCGTCTGCGTAGATCACGAACTTCACGCCACTTACAACAATTGTTAACACCGGTGTTGTTAATTTTTCCTGAAGTTTTGAAAAAGCTTTTTGGCATGCTTCATCCTAAACGAACTTTACGTCTTTCCTTGTGAGCTTTGTTAATGGTTTTGCTATGCGAGAGAATCCTTCGATAAATCAACGGTATTAGCCCACCAATCCGATAAAACTACTAACTTCTGATACATTCTTGAGCTGTTTCCAATTTAGTATCGCTTCAACCTTGTTCAAGTCCACCGTAATTCCATTTTTAGACACCATGTATCCAAGGAATTTCACTTCTTCTTTCAAGAAATCACATTTAGAGAATTTAGCATACAATTGATGATTTACTAAAGTCTGTATGGTAATTTTAAGATGTTCTACATGTTCTTTTTTGGTCTTAAAGAAAATCAGAATATTGTCGACAAATACCACTAAGAATTTGTCCAGGTATGGTCTAAAAATTCGATGCATCATGTCTATAAACGTTGTTAGTGCATTGGTCAAACCAAATGGCATGACTACGAACTTGAAGTGTCCGTACCTTGTTCGAAAAGCTATTCTTGGAATGTCCTCTTCTTTGATTCGCAATTGATGTAGCCTAATATGAGATCGATCTTTGAGAAGTATCTTGCTCCCTTCAATTGGTCAAATAAGTCTTCAATTCTCAGCAATGGGTACTTGTTCTTAACTGTTACTTGGTTTAGCTTAAAGTAATCGATGCATAGCCTTAGTGATCTATCTTTCTTTTTCACGAACAAAACTGGTGCTCCCCATGGTGATGAACTTGGTCTTATGAATTGCAATGCGATCAACTCGTTTAGTTGAATCTTTAGCTTTTTCAGTTCAATTGGTGCCATACGGTAAGTCGATAGTGCAATGGGATTTGCACTCGCCATCAAATCAATACCAAATTCGACTTCTCTCTTGGGACGTGTAAAGGGTGTTTTGTGAAAGAGACACTAACGGTTGAATTACTGATCGATGGAAGCCTAAATCGACTAACGACCGTACCCCGTCTTTACAGAATAAAAAGAGTAAAGAATATTACCGTTGAACACAAGCCGGGTCGGATTAAAGAGAATAATGGGTTGGAGTGTTAAGAGTTCATGATCTCCCTCTGTCCTTCTTTCCAATCTTTTTCCATAATCCCTTGTCTAATGGTGATTTTAGACTGCACCTACAACAAGTTGCCTACGTACCCAAATAGGGATCAAGTCAGACGTAGTTCAAGGTCTAAGGATTTCATGAGCATAGGTCAGAGTATGTTCTCAGAGTTTAACCTGTTCGAAAAATTCTCCAAAACTATTTTTGAGAAATGAGCTATTATTTATAGTAGTTGAGAGAAAGATAATGGTGGCTAGAAATCTATTAGGAATTGTCTAATGGTGTTAAGACTCTAATCTGGGGTAGCATGAACAACTACCCCAGTCTCATTAGTGGACCAATCCAAAGTTACGTCCATGAATTACACACTTGCCATCGGGAACCATGACACCATGTGTGACCCATGACATATCAAGTGGCTGGTGATCCTCACGCCCCTCCATTTCGTTCAAATCTAATACCCCCTTTGTGTGACCGCTTGCGATGTCACGATGCGGGCAATAGCGATCAGCATCATAGATGTAGCTGGAGCTACTTCAATCTTGAAACTTGTTGAGATTATCTAGTCTTGATACTTTTGAGGTTTTTAAACCTTAGTACCTTCGAGACTGTTTGTCTCAGTGCTCTTGAGGTTTTTGAACCTTAGCACTATCGAGACGGTTTGTCTTAGTGCTTTTGAGGTTTTTGAACCTTAGCACTCCCGAGACGAGTTTTGTCTAGGTGCTCTCGTGGGTTTTGAACCTTAGCACTTTCGACGAGTTTTGTCTTAATATTCTCGAAGTTTTTGAACCTTAGCATTTTCGATGAGTTTTGTCTAGGTGCTCTCGGGGTTTTTGAACCTTAGCACTTTTGAAAAGTTTTTGTTTCAATGCTCTCGGGTTTTTGAACCTTAACAATTTCAACGATTTTTGTCTTGGTGCTCTGAGGCATTTAAACCTTAGCACTTTCGACGAGTTGAGATGGTAGTGTTGATGAGGCATTCGACTTTGGGCGGCAGGGGTGCCTTGGACGTTGAGCTTCTCAACTTGGGCAGCAGGGGTACCTTGGACGTTGAGGTTCTCGGCTTGGGCGGCAGGGGTATCTTGGACGTTGAGGTACTCAACTTGGGCGGCAGGAGTACCCTCGGGTGTTGAGGTACTTGGGACGGTGAAGTTCTCAACTTGGACGGCAGGAGCATCTTTGGACGTTGAGGTATCCGGGACAACGAACTTTCAACTTAGGCAGCAGGAGCACTCTTGGACGTTGAGGTACCCGGGACGGTGAAGTTCTCAACTTGGGCGGCAGGAGCTCCCTTGGATGTTGAAGTACCCAGGACGGTGAAGATCTCAACTTGGGAGGTAGGAGCACCCTTATCCGTTCAAGTACTCGGGATGGCGAAGCTTTCAATTTGGGCGGCAGGAGCACCCTAGGACGTTGAGGTACTCGGGACAGTCTCAACTTGGGCAGTAGGAGCACCCTTAGACGTTGAAGTATCCCGGACGGTGAAGTTCTCAACTTGGGCAGCAGGAGCACCCTTGGGCGTTGAAGTACTCGAGACGGCGAAGCTTTCAACTTGGGCGGCAGGAGCACCCTCAGACGTTGAGGTACCTGGGACGGTGAAGCTTTCAGCTTGGGCAGCAGGAGTACCCATGGACGTTGAGGTACCCGGGACGGTGAAGTTCTCAACTTGGGCGGTAGGAGCACCCTTGGACATTGAAGTACCCGGGATGGCGAAGCTTTCAACTTGGGACGTAGGAACACCCTTGGACGTTGAGGGACTCGGGACGGTGAAGTTCTCAACTTGGGTGGCAAGAGCGTCAACCACATGAGTTGGTCCTCCCGGGGTACAAAGTGTTGAGAGGCATTAAAAACTTCATAAGTTGGACGCCCTTGGCTTCCTCGAATCAGAATTCCCAGGGGGACATCCATCTTTGTACTACTCCCACCCAAGCACGCTTAACTGCGAGGTTCCCATCGGGTTCAAGGAAATCATGGCTTCAAGTCACTTGTGTCATAGAATGGTATGAACGTACATATAAGTAATTCACCTTCACCTACTAGTTTCACAATTTGATCATCCGCGGTACCCCTTGGTGAGGGTCGTGGTCCTGACAGGTGCCCATGTTTCATCAGACTATGGGGTTGTTCTGCCTTTCATATTTTATGTATCTACATCTCCCAACCAAAACCTTCCTTCCAGGCACATCTGTGATACTTGATGCTCTTTATTATTTGAATAGGAGAGTCAGACTCGTTTTGGAACAATCTCTTATTTCTAGCTTTCCAAATAAGCCACATAATAAGAATGTTTTCCTCAGGCCATCGGGGGTTGATCTTGGAGGTATTGCTAGCACTTGTACCAACAAGAAGATCCTTCCATCTACTCTGTGAGAGAGAGAGTCACTTTTAACAGCCAGATGAGAGCCGAACCAAATCTGCTGAGCGAATACACAATGAAAAAGGACATGTTCAGATATTTCTTCTGCACGATCACACCTCATACAATAAGGATTTACAAAGCTTATTCTCTTGTTGATCTTTACTACAGTGGGGAGTATATCCATGGCACATTTCCAAGCAAAATTTTTCACTCTTTGTGGTATTTGTAGTTTCCAATTTTTTTGATACAACGACTTTGATTCCGTATAACTAGGTTCAACACCTTTCCGGATACTCTCCATATAGGCAGATTTGACACTGAATTTACCATTCTTGCTAGCTTTCCAAACTGCCAAATCCTTTTTAGTACCATCAACTTTAGGGATGGAGAAAATATTCTCAGCCATCAATGGTGGAAAGAGAGTTCTTACCTTAGAAGGATCCCATGAGCCTGAGTCATCCAGAAGGAGATTAACATTTTTTGTTCTGTTGTTTGGTCTGCAATTCCAATCCCCACTTGGATTAACAACTTGATCTGACCAAGTATCTCTCCAAATATTTGTATTACGGCCATTCCCAATAAGCCATCTGACATTGTTCTTAAGAAGTTGACCACCCCAATTGATACTTTTCCAAATCCAAGAGCAGTTAGCCGGAGGAGGATCCTCAAAAAAATGTCTCTTGTTCAGATTTTTTTGTTAGAATTTGGACCCATAATGCATTTTTCTCCATAAGAAAGCGCCATGCTAATTTAGCTAAGAGAGCTTGGTGTATGTTTTTAGCCTTTCTCAAACCCAAGCCCCCCATATATTTTGGAGAACAGATCTTTTCCCAATTAAGAAGAGGGAAAGACTTACAATTTTGGTTGTGTTGCCACCAGAAATTCCTTGCTAATCCATCAAGCTTAGACGATTGGTTATTATTGATTCTTATCATAGACACTGTCTAGCATGGAATAGCCGATGTGACATTCGTCAGGAGAGTTAATCTTCCGCCTTGAGAGAGAACCTTCATTTGCCAGCCTTCAAGCCTTTTACGGACCCTATCAATAATCAAATTACCAGCCTGATACTCTTTACGGCCAATCTTAATTGGGATACCAAGATAATTATCTTTCTCCATGGACGATTTGACTTCCAATATGTTTCGGATCTCCTGTTTTGTCTGTTTAGAAGTATTCTTGCTAAAATGAATACCAGATTTGAAGAGTTAGCCATCTATCCCGATATTTCACAATACTCATTCAAGATTTCTTTAATATTACCCACTTCAGCAGCTTTGGCTCTTCCAAAAATAAAACAATCATCTGCAAATAGCATATGAGAGATGGGTTGACAACCTTGAGCCACCATAATACTGTTGATTTTTCCTTCTTCTTGCATTTGCTTCAACTTTCTGGATAAATATTCAGTATAAATAATAAATAAATATGGGGAAAGGGGATCACCTTGTTGAAGACCACGAGTCGGAAAATTCTTTTCGTTGCATTGCCATTGATCAGGATGGAGTAGGAGACAAAGGAAGTACAATGTTTGATCATATTTATCCATTTGGCAGAAAATCCCAACTCCTTGAGGCTTTGAAGAAGAAAATCCCAGCTTACTCCATCGTAGGCTTTGGACATGTCAAGCTTTAAAGCAAATAGGCCACCCTTTCCTTGTTTTTTTTTTTTTTTTGATAGTATGTAGGACTTCGTGTGATATCACTACATTATCTAAGACTTGTCTGTTTGGAACAAACGCACTTTGAAAAGGAGAAATTATCTTGTTAAAGAACAATTTAAGCCGATTAGCTAACAATTTAGATATAATTTTATATATCGCATTACATAGACTAATAGACCTAAATTGTTCAAGTTTCTCGGCTTTCTTTTTCTTGGGAATAAGCCCAATATTTGTATGATTAATCCTGGAAACAAAATGCTCATGAGTGAAAAAGTAATTCACATAATTGCAAATATCTTCCCTCACCGTGTTCCACGCAGATTGGAAGAAAATAGCTGAGAAACCATCTGGGCTTGGGGCTTTATGTGCTCCAAGTTGAAAAACAATCTTTTTAAGTTCCGATGGTAACGCAGTCAAGAAATTGTTATCCTCCATCTTGATCTCATTGTTGAACACATTGGTCGGTATTGCTGGAGTAGTAGTTGTGGAGGATGGAGGAGCCGAAATATTGTTGAAATGGTTAAATAACATATCTGATATCTCTGTCCAGGAATTATCCTGCCTTTTGAACCATTCAATTTTATTTTTCCTTCTTCTGTTCATTGTAGATAGGAAGAAGAATTTCGAATTTTTATCACCTTCTTTTAGTCATATTTCTCTTGATTTCATTCTCCACAAGCTTTCCTCTCGCCTTAGAAGCACTCTCCATCTTGAGGCTAAAGGATCAATCTTTTCATCAACATTCCCAAATGGGTACTGAATATGAATATTTTCCCATTCGTTTTTGACTTTCTGGATTTCTCTAGGAATATACCCAAAATGTTCCTTGTTCCAGTTCTTTAGCAGCCATTTTGTGTTTCTGAGTTTGAGGAAAAGGGAGTGATAAGGTGTACGGTTAGAATTAACATCCCGCGCCAAACCAATAGTTTTAAGGCATGTTGGATCAGATAACTACATAGGTTGATAGTGAAATTGACTTTTGATGGAGTTATTCCTGGGGATTGTTTCTAGAAGGATAGGCAGGTGATTAGAACATGGATTAAGCATATTTATAACCTTAGCATCAGGGAAGATAATACTCCATTCAGGGTTCACCAGAACTTTGTCTAGTCTCTCTTTAATATTTTGTTTGCCTTTTCTTCTATTATCCCACGTGAATTTGGGACCCTGAGCTCCAAGGTCCAACAAGCCTAAGTACTGAGAGAATCTTGAAAATGTCTCATTTGTTGTTGTGATCCAGATTTTGAGCCTCCAGACTTTTCGGTCATATCTGTGATTTGATTAAAATATCCCAGAATCATCCACATAAGTGTAGATTGTGATTGGAGTGTTGAGAGGAAATACCAATCAATCGATCGAGCTTCTATTATGGGATTTCGGTATATACAGCTCAGAATCCATTGTTTATTGGGGGGGTCAGAAGAAATTTGCCAGTGGATGCCTCTTGGAGAAGAATGCAAGATCTGTATATCTAAATTGTCTTTCCACATTAAGCATAGTCCTCCAACAAGGCCCTCAGTAGACACAATTTCCCAGTTAGGGTATCTCAAGGAATTCACCACATTTCTCCCGCACTTTTCCATGTCAAGTTTAGTCTCAATTAAGAAAACATTATCAGTGTTAGTTTTAGAGACCAGGGCACACATCCACGACAGTTCCAACTAAGAATGATCATGGCTCTTGGTGGGGCGACTTAGGGCTCGCCTCCTCACCCCGAATACAGTATGTGAGTACAAAAATGGAGTCAACAAAAAGGGGATATGGTACCTTGTTAGTAGCTGTTCCAATCTGTCCAGATTTGAAGGAGAATTCAGGTGTAACTTGGTTTTGTTCTTTCTTATCTTCATTTCTTGAGTCCATCTTCATTTCCGAATAGGAATCGGTTGTGTTCAGGTCTAGGCTTCTTGGGGTTTGGACTTGAGGGTTTTTGTTAATAATGGCTTCTAGAAGTGTTTCTAAGGACTGTATGGTGGAGGTGCTAAGGGCTGAGGGAGGTTGGGGTGCGTAACATGGAAATTCAAAATCGGGTGGTGGATGACCAAGTTCTTTGGGTGATGTCCATGGGTTTGTAGAAGATGGACTTTGTCCTGATGAATAAAAGTTGCTGAGATGACTTAGGCCCATCCAAAAGGAATTGGGGATTAAGGATCTAATTGGTTTTGAGGGGCTAAGGGCGAGAGGATAGGTGTTTGATGCTGGGATGGGCCTGTTATTGGGCTAGTAGGGTAATGGGATTGGCCTGAGGAGTTTTTAGTGGATGAAATTTGCTGGGTCACATAATCAGAGGGGTAGGGTGTACTTATATGGTCATAATAGGGTAAGACTGGCAAATCCTCATGATTGTCCTCTTCTATAGCTTCTTGGTTCCTCTTACGTGTAGAGGGAGCCAGATCCTCTGATAACTATCCTGATATCTATCCTGTTAACTTAACCATGGGCCGAATCATGGCGGTGAACACCACTCCATGAGAAAACGGATGTAACCAAAATTTTGGACGGACGTTACGTCCTTTCTTCCTTCCTCTTTCCTCTCGTTTCCATTTCAAAATTTTAGAATCGCGCCAAATACAATTTTCGCCAAGAGCAGAGACGAGAGATAGGAGCTCGCCTGGTCGGCCATTGTTGTAGGTGAGCTCGCCGGGTCGGCCATTGTTGCAGGTTGCTCTCTCTTTGGGTGGCGCTTCGTTTCCTCTTGCCGGAGAGTGGCGCTTCGTTTCCAAGAGCAGAGAGAGGGGCTTGCCGGATCGTTTCCAAGAGCATAGAGAGAGAGGAGCTCGCCGGAGAGTGAGGTTTTCTCGTTTCGCCGAGCTTCTTCCCAGTTCTGAATGATTTGATTCGGTTTAAGATAAAGGAGATAAAGTGATCGAACTGTGACAATTGCTTATGCTGGCGCTTTAAAATCTTTATAACGACTGTGCTCAGCACTGGATCTGAGTTAGCGGCTTGCCTCTTTGTTGTTTCTTTCGTATTTCAATTCTCACCATCTGTTCTATGTGGAGATCTAGTTGATTGGTCTTGATTTGAAACGATTTAATGTTTATTTTGTCTTGAGTTTCTTCGCATTTAGCTATTTACCCAAATATAGATAATTTTTCTGTTACCAAAATTTCATAGCCTTTAACCTTCGATCATTCATAATTAGTATTCATAATTAGTTTGGAATTTGAATCCCACTAGAAGCACCCGTGGCTAGAGTTTTACCTTTAATGCTCTTGCCTCGAACGTGGATTAGTCCCACACCTATGTGGGTGTGGGGACACCACGTGGTTAAGACCAAAAAACAAAAAACAAGAAAAATAAAACCAAAAAAAAAAAAGTATAAAATCATCAAAGCTCCGACGAATTTCCGGCGATTGGATTCATGTTTCTCTCAATTTCTTGATTATGGAAAAGGCGGCTCCAATCACAGCCACAATAACCCTAGAAACTATAATCGCCTTTTTGAGCTTTTGCAGCTTCTGCTTTATCCTTTCAAATGGAAATTATCCAAAAATTTGAATTCAACAGAAAACAATCATAAGAAAAGCTTTTGGAATTCTCCTAACCAAAATTAAATATTTCCTTGAGCTCCATCGAGGTAGCCACCTGAGATGATTCCCGATCTACTTGAAAGTTCGTGTTTCGACCGGGATTCAACTCTCAGTCGACATCGGCCGCCGGAAATTGCAGATCTGACGCTCCTGAACCGGAATCTTCTCCTTTTGGACTTGCCATTCTCTCAAAACATCACCAATGACGAAATTGCTTTATTTCAGATTTCTTTCTTTCTTTCCCTTCCGTTCGTTCTGTGATTACAGAGAGATGATGGGAAGAGATTGCCCCAAGTAAAAATGGGAGAAAAGAGAAGAGGAAAGAGGAAGAAAGAAAAGGAGGAAGATAAGAAGGCAAAGAGGAACGGAGGAAAAACTAGAGAGAGAAAAAATGAAAAAAAATCGTTGGAGCAAGAGAAGAAATCGATGAGGGAACCCCAAATCCAAGCATTGCATACCTGCGAAAATCCTAAATTCGTCCCTTTCTTCTCCCTTCAAAAAAAATCTGCAAAACCCTTAAGCTTTCGGTCTGCAAACTTTTTCATTTTTTTAATTCAATCTCTGTTTTGCCATTAAAGATCTTCAAATCAAGCTCAAGTTACAGAAAGGGCAAGAATGAATAAAAGGATCCGATCCTCAGAGAATAACTGGGCATTGTTACAGGTATTTATAATAGATTGAGATTAATTTATGAAAGAGAGGAGTTTCGATCGCCTCTGTTAATTTCGTTTGATCAGTTGGTTTGTTTTGCTGCAGTATGAATTGATTTTCATGAATTTGTATCAAAGGATTCTTGTAAAAGGGATTGCTTGAGTTTATTGTTCTTTTGATCTTATAAAAAAATGAGATTTTATTCGAATGGAATTGATCTATATTGGCTTCTTGCTCTCAGGTTCAACAGTTTTTAAGGCTATGAATTTAGCATTCTGATTATTAGTTACAGGGTGTTTTTCTTGGCAGTTCAGGAATCTACATAGAACTATGAGATTAATACTCGTTTTGATGTGTTCTATGGAGTGTGAAATCATTTATTTTGTTATTATTATTAATTTCTATTTCAAGGTGTCGTATTCAGTAAAGTCTATTTTATGATTTTTAAATACGAATAAAACCTGAATGGAGATTGCGTTTTAGAGATAGTTATCAGACGAGGCTATCATCATGAAGAGAAGTATTTGATGGAGTCGGATCCTCTGTTAGAAAGGTCATTGCTAACCTCCTGGTAACCGCGCCTCATAACGACATCTGTCCTGTGGGCCCTCACGGAAATGTTGACGGAGCTTCCGGCGTTCGAAAATTAACGGAGCTAAAAATCATTTAAATTTTTAGCACTTCGTTGGGGGAGCCAGCTGGCCCCACAAGCTGCTCCAAAAGTCTTGAAAAGACCAACGACTGAGAGAGTAGAGAGAAAAACTGAGATTCAAAGTTTTATTGCACATGAAGTGGCTTCTGTTTTGTAAATACATAGATGTATTGTAAAGGTATGAAATCCCTCAATTTTTTGCTGATCGTATCCACAATGGGGATCCTTTTTTGGAATGTAGTTAGGCATGTCAACAGGTCGGATTCGGATCGAATTGCAATTGATCCGAGTTCGATCCACAATGGGGATCCTTTTTTGGAATGTAGTTAGGCATGTCAACAGGTCGGATTCGGATCGAATTGCAATTGATC
>JAUPMG010006326.1:0-15878 GCA_031762675.1 Pachysandra terminalis | reverse complement strand
TGGAACTGTGGATCCGCTAGAGGCCCGACACTGGATCAATTCTATCAAGCGTATTTTAGAAGCTATGATGGTGGACGATGCTGACAAGGTCAGATATATTGCATTCATGTTGGAAGGAGAAGCACGTAGGTGGTGGAAGTCCACCTATGCTGGTGCAGCTATCCACACATGGGGGAAGTTCATTGAGGTATTTTTCAAGGAGTACTTCCCTAAGACAGTTAGAAGGGAAAAAGAGATTGAGTTCATGAAGTTAGACCAGGGAACCATGACGGTGATGGAGTATGCAGCAAAATTCATCGAATTATCCTAGTTTGCCCAATATGCTGTGGATGAGGAAGAGAAGAAGACTTACCGGTTTGAGTTCGGTCTACGGCCTAACATCCGTAGTAGGTTGGTGGCAAGAGACTTCACTAAGTACCACCAAGTGGTGGATTATGCTAGGAGGGTGGAGAAGGACATCCTAGAGTTCAGAAAGGTGGTGGACCAGAGGAATGCTAAGAGTGTTTCGAGGCCGAACAATGTAAGAGGTGCCACCTTCGAAGCACAGAAACAGCAAAGGATTCAAGGACCTCCAGCTCCACAGACCTTTACAAGTGTGCCTAATATGCTTACGTGCCACAATTGCAATTGGCAAGGTCACTTTGCACGAGATTTCCGTCAGCCTCGGATCCCGATGCAGAATACCTTCCAAGGCCAACCATCACACCCACCATAGCAGCAGCAACTTGTGCCTAGGGCACATTATGTTCAGAACCCAGCACCAATCTAGCAAGTCCCTCCTTTCAGGGGAGCTAGAGCCGGACCTCCTCAGGACCGACCTCCAACACAACCGCAAGCAGTCAAAGTCTTTGCCATCGAGCCGCAACAACACGAAGTTTTGGGAGGTATTATTCTCCTATCCCGCATGTCTGCAAATGTATTATTTGATACTGGTGCATCTCACTCTTTCGTATCACTCACAATGGCACACCAACTTGGACTGCACTTAAAATAACTAGAAAAGAGTCTTGTAGTGGCAAACCGAGTAGGAGGCACAGCTTGTTTGGATAGGATGTGTGAGTCCTGTCTGATTGTTATTGGAGAATTCATACTACCTGTAGATTTGATTGTACTGGATATGCAAAAGTTTGATGTTATTTTGGGAATGGATTGGTTATCGGCACATTAGGTACAGATAGATTGTCATAACCAGTCCATCTTTCTATCAAACCCAGAGGGTGGGATGGCTGAGATTGCAGAGGAAGGTCTAGAAATGGCAAGTCTATCGGCCTACATCGGACAAGGGTCAGTAGAAGAGAAGAAGGCGTGGGAAGAAATCCCTGTAGTGAACAGATTTGGAGAGGTATTTCAGGAGATACCAAGATTACCACCAAGGAGAGAAGTGGAGTTCTGTATTGAGCTGGTTGTAGGATCTCTACCTGTGGTGTTGCCTACTTATCGGAGTTAGTGGAGTTGAGAAAGTAGTTGGATGAACTCCTAGCGTTACAATTTATCCGACCAAGTTCATCGCCTTGGGGAGCACCTGCCTTGTTCGTGAAAAGAAAGGATGGGTCGCTCAGGCTTTGCATAGATTATCGGAAACTGAACCATATCACGGTGACGAATAAATACCCGCTTCCACGCATTGAAGATCTGTTTGATCAGCTACAAGGAGCATCATGTTTTTCTAAGATAGATCTCAGATGGGGATATCACCAGTTGCGAATTTGAGAGGGGGATGTTTCAAAGACAGCGTTTAGGACGCGTTATGGACACTTTGGGTTTGTAGTGACTAAGGCCCCGGCAACATTCATGGATATGATGCAGCGAGTCTTCAGACCATACCTGGATAAATTCCTTGTGGTGTTTGTCGATGATATCTTGGTTTACTCCAAGTCGGAAGAAGAACATGAAGAACACCTTAGCATCACCTTAAAAACCTTAGCAAAACATCAGCTGTATGCCAAGTTTTCCAAGTGTGAGTTTTGGAAGAACGAGGTGAAGTTCTTAGGACATGTAGTGTCCAAGAAAGGTATTACAGTGGACCCGGGTAAGGTGGAAGCAATCTCCAATTGGGAACAACCGAGGAATGTGACAGAGATTCGTAATTTCTGGGGTTAGCTAGTATAGTGGCACCACTAACCCAACTCACATGGAAGGATGTTAAATTCGTTTGGGATGATGCGTGTCAAGTAGCCTTCACTAAACTTAAGGAGAAGCTCACTACAGCACCAGTGCTCACTATACCGGTTAGCGACATTGACTTTGCAGTGTACACAGACGCTTCTTTATCTGGACTAGGATGCGTCCTAATGCAAGATGGCAAAGTAGTGGCATATACTTCCAGGAAATTGAAGGTACATGAGAAGAACTACCCCACACACGACTTAGAGCTCGCTGCCATAATATTCGCATTAAAGATCTGGAGACACTACTTGGTGGGAGAGACTTTTGAAGTGTTCTCTGACCACAAGAGTCTGAAGTATTTGATTCCCCAGAGGGATCTAAATATGCGGCAGAGAAGATGGATGGAGTAGATGAATGACTACAACTTTGCTCTCCAATACCATCCAGGCAAAGCTAACGTAGTGGCCGATGCACTCAGTAGAAAGCCCCGGTGTGTTGTATCTCATTTAATGGTGCAAGAGTGGATGCAGTATGAGGCTCTCGCAGATCTCAAGTTTAGCATACGTCGATCAAGCCGTGGGGTGAAGTTGTATAGCATTCTCACAAGGCCATCGCTTAAGGTGAAAATTGCTGAGCTCCAGAAAGATGACAAAATATTGCAAGAGTCGGCAGAAGATAAGGAAAATCCAGACTGGGCTAAGGCAGAAGATGGAAGTGTCAGGTTTAGAGGGTGTTTGTGCATACCCCGAGACGAAGTCTTGATGGGTGAGATCCTCACTGAAGCACATCGATCAAAATATTCCATCCATCCTGGCATAACAAAGATGTACCGTGACTTGCGTTGAAATTATTGGTGGAATCACATGAAGAAGGATGTCATAGAGTTTGTGACCATGTGCGTCAGTAGGTGAAGGCAGAACATTAACGTCCAGAAGGCACCCTTCAGCCCCTACCTATAGGAGAATGGAAATGGGAACACATTTCCATGGATTTCATCACGGGTATGCAGAAGACGCAAAGTGGTTCCGATATGATATGGGTCGTTATCGATCGGTTGACGAAGTCATCACACTTTCTTGTGGAAAGGACCATTATGAACACCGACGACCTAGCTAGACTCTATGTGAAGGAAATCATCCGTTTACATGGAGTGCCTATTACGATAGTGTCAGATTGGGGATCACAGTTCACCTCTAAGTTCTGGAAGAGCCTGCACATAGCCTTGGGAATGCAACTCAATTTCAATACCGCCTTCCATCCCCAAACTGATGGTCAGACGGAAAGGGTGAATCATGTTCTGGAAGACCTCCTATGATCGTGCATGATGGAATTTAAGGGAAGTTGGGAGGACCAGCTTGCCCTAGTGGAGTTCTCATATAATAACAGTTATTAGGCAAGCTTGGGAATGACACCATTTGAAGCTCTTTATGGAAGGTCGTGTTATTTGCCTCTATGTTGGAACGATGATAATGTTCATGTACCATTGGGGCCTGAGATTGTGATGGAGATGACTGAGAAGATCAAACTCATCAGGGAGAGATTGGTCACAGCTCAACACCGACAGAAGAAATATGCCGAGACAAGAAGACGAAAGCTAGAATTCTCGGTGGGTGACTGGGTATTCCTCAAAGTCTCACCGACCAAGGGAGTAATCCGGTTTGGGAAGAGGATCAAGTTAGCACCCAAGTACATTGGCCCTTTTGAGATCTCATAAAGGATTGGTGAAGTGGCATACAGACTGCTATTACCTTCCTCCATGGTCTTAGTCCACGATGTTTTTCACATCTCCATGTTAAGGAAGTACCACCCAGATCCCTCTTCGGTAATCGACTGGCAGTCGGTGACCATCAAGGAGAATGCCACCTACGAAGAGCTCATAAAAGAAATCCTGGACCGGAAGGAGCAAGTACTGCGGAACAAGTCCATATCCAAGGTGAAAGTGATGTGAAACAATCACGGGACCTCCGAGGCTACTTGGGCACTCGAGGACGAGATGAGAGCCAAATATCCACAACTCTATTTTGTTGTGGGGGGAGGTTGTAACGACCCGATCCATTAAAAGGAAAACAAAACCCTATTTTATTTATCATTTTATATATAACAAGATGCATTGCCATAACATAATATGTGAAATTATATTTTTCTTGTGAACATAGTGTAAAAGTATAGAGGTTTCTACAAATATACATAAATGGCATTGTTGTGAATACATGTGGTTGTGGAAGGAAGGGTATTAGTTTAGTAAAATAGAATTAAGGGTTGGATTTGAGAGGTTAGAAAAGGAAGGGTTGAGATTGGGTAGTTAGGAACCAAGGGATGGGATGAAAAATTCAAAAAAAGTAACAAGGGCTAGAAGGGAGACATGTGGCAAGGGAGAGAGAGAGTTAGTATCTTCCATGGGAAGCTTGTCTCACTAGCTTCTCATGCTAAACATATTTTGTTTTGGAGAAAAGAAGAGTTTGAGAAGAAAAGAAAGCTTGGAGAAGAAGTGAGCTTTTTCTTTGGAATTGCTTGGATTGCTTGATTTCAACTAAGGAGGTAAGTATGGATTCTAGAATGTAAATAGCTTAAGTCTTAGATTCTAGGAAACATTGTTATTGATATATGTTTCTTTGTGATGGATAAATAGTATGTTTGTCACATAAATTTGATGTTTTGGATATGTGGTTTTTACCTTGTAAGTTTTGAGTATGTTGAATGCTAGTGTAGAATGGTTTAGAGTAGGAAACCCTAAAAAATCCCCAGATTCCGACCCATTTGCACTGTTCGGCGTACCCTTGGGCGCGTCAAACTGGTCGTCGAACCATTTTCTGGGCGCAGGGCGCACCTTTGGTGCGCTTAATACATCGCCTAGCATGTACAACTTGAAGGGCTCGCTGAGATTCCTTCGACGCGCCGAGAAGGTCGCTGATGGACTCATAAAATACCTAGGTCCCAGGAGAGTCCGCCGAACACCTCGCCAAAGGACTCACAAAAACACTTAGTCCCTAGCCTAGATTGTTTGCCGAACTACAGAGGTGTTCGCCGAGCAGTCCACCGAACACATCGACGAAGTGGGATTAGACTCACCGAAGACCCCGCCGAAGTACAGTGATAAATTATGTTTCTTTATACATATGAATTGCTTGTGGTTAAGGATGTACATTTATGTTGTTAAACTTGCGTATGCTCTTGCACATTGTGAATGAGAATGATTGACTATGAATATCTTATAAATGATAAATTCATGGATATGAATGCACTATGAATGTGAAGAGATGGATGTGAATATATTATGAACGATGATGAATGACATGCCATGTGAACACGTGAATGTAGTTAAATTAATATATGTGGATTTCTTCTTCACACGTTCTATACACAGCTTGCATGTTTAGTTATTGTGCACTAACACTACACTCATAAGCTAGGGACCACAATGGTCTAAGAGTATGACCCTAAAGTCTGAAACCTCACGGTTGTGTCTTGTGGACAGAAAAGAGAGTTATGTAACTCCACATCTAGTGAGGAGACCGGCGGGTACAGTTGAGGAAGTAGCTAACCTAATATACTCAATCGTAGCCAAGGGGCATTGGCCCAAGGAAATCAGAGGAGAGCCTATGTAGTCATGTCAGGTAATCGAGTTTCCTTGCGGGATGACTTCAGGTTGCTGGAGCACCCGGTTGGACCGAAAGGGGGGGGATGACTTCAGGCTGCTGGAGCTCTTCGGGGTCATTGAAAAGAGAATATGAGAAGAGGGTGACTTCAGGTTACTGGAGCACCCTGATGAGAGGCTGAACCAGGTGGGAACAGATTCACTGACAATCTACCATAGTACGCATTAGGCACACATGTAGTTGTTTATTAATTCACCGTAGTGATATCTTAGTTTTAATAGCATGCGTTGCATTATAATGAAAAGCGTACCTCATGCATTGCACATAAACTGCTATTGTGTTGTGGCTTAGAATGCTAAGATAAACTTATGTATTCTCGAATCCAAATCTTACTGGCTACTTAGCTTACACCTTTGAGCGAAACAATCTCAGGAGAGTTAGATCTTTCGGAGGAAGAAGACCTTGGGGGTGAAAACGTTGAAGATGACTTATACGGCGAGGAGGACAACTTCTACTTTCCCCAGTGATCTACTGTATCTATTTGACGTATGTTTAAATGTTTTTGAAATACTTTTGGACAATGTGCATAGATGGTTTCTTTTTGGACAAATGATAGTATTTCTTATTTATACAGACATCTGATTTTTAATCTAGAACTTATTTTCGATTCTTTTTCGCAGACATTCTGTGATATTATATAGTCTCATTAAATTTATCTCAGAGTATTTAGTCGATATTATTGATACTCTTTTGCCCCTACTCTCCTTTTGAAGAAGTGAAGGTCATGATGCTAGGCCCCTCTGGATCGAAATGATCTATCGGGTTTGGGTCGTGACATGAAGCCTATGATCATTTATGCTTTTGTAATAGTTTAATTTTAACTTTACATTTTTGATAGACTTTCACACTCTAATCGGTATTTAATGAAAGTAAATTATTACTTTTATTTTTCTCGCTTGTGGTTTGGTAGCAATCCGCGGTCCATGTGTGGATCTCGAAGGTCTCACCTCGAGATTCGTGTCATCCCTTATTAGGATTCGTGTCACGAGATCTGGGGCATGACAGATTGGTATCAAAGCATAAGGTTTGCTCAGAGTAAGGTTGTTAGAGGACTAGTGACATTAGGTATCACATAGAAACTGGAGTTACGTAGAGAAACATAGAAACACTGTAGGACTTGTATGTTGTTTGAACTATGATAATTGCTATTTTAATATGAGTGTTATATATATATATCTAGTTATCTGTAAACTTAATGGTTGCTTGGGTGTGTAGATGGCTGGAAGGAGAAGGAATGCTACTGTAGGAAAGAGCTCAGCCACTGGAGCTGGAGCTAGTGTTGGGGCTGATACAAACCCTCAGATGGCAGGTGTTGTTTAGATTCGTGGAGACATAGCTGCCCTGCAGCGTGACCATATGCAGCACCTGGCTGCTATGGATGAGAGGAGGACCCCGAGCTCGGTTTTGGGTTGGTTAGAGAAATTCAAGAAGCTAATTGTCATGACCTAAATTCTACAGTGGATCTCATGCGTACATGATCACCACCCAAGAATTTCATGCATGACTCTCACCCCCTCACCAGGAGGTGGTAAACAAGTAAGTATTCAATGTCAAAGTAAACCATACTATTAAATTAAGTGATTACCCGGACTATTGCAATCCATAGGTGTGTGTGGAAGTCTCATATCCCAACCCACCCTCAAAGTTTAGTAGAATACACAGCGAAACTTGAAAATGTTATCAAGAAAAGGGTAAGCTATAAAGCTTGTGAGTAAACCCTCAATAACTGGGTATTTCCTCAAAAACACAAGCCAATAAATAATATGGAATACCGTATAGGTGATTTACCATAATTAAATTTTACCTCTTAGTATTAGTGCACATATATAACACTAACCGTTTAACAGCATTTACAATATTCTAAACTTTACCAATTAGGTTGCTTAATTCTATTCACCATTTATTCTCATATACATCCACATAACCTACTATTCCACATTTACTAATCCATGACTTACCATATTCTACGTTCCACATTACGTCTAATAATCAAAATCTATAACAGTCACTATCATTCTATTCAATCATAACACTAAAATCAGCATAGTATGGTCACCATATGTCTAGGGATGCATGCCATGCCATGAAGAGATGCAGTGGTTTGTTCATTAGATGTAATGACACGAGCAATCATAATATTACCCAAACAATATGGCTACCACAACCAAGTGAAATGCAATGCATGACATCGATATTGTGATGTGGTATGCCCACGCCAGATCTAGACTGCCACACCACGTATCACGCTCATGGATACGCGGCCCCTTTCGGGCTAAGGATGCCTCGCAGATTCTATGTGTACAACACAGTTTTAAGGGGACTTTCAACCCCTGGGAATTCATGCCTCACATTTATTTTTACCGGGGACAGCACCATCTAAACCGGATAGTCCAAGGGCATCATCTTCATGAACCTCCCTCCGTGGCACAATACCCACTCACAACTACCAATCGGGTTACCCTCTATATAAATATATAATACGATATACACATAGGTATCCATGGCTCTTAGGGTAGCTAATCCCTCACCGTTAAATCAATCTTTGATTTATACATATATAGTCCCCCACTGGGACACCAGAGATCTTGCCTCTCATTTGGCACTCACTATGGAGTCCAAGTATCCTCACGTTATTCCTTTGGTCTTCCTCAAAAGAAGCCAAGGCAAGTCTAGGGTCTGAGTCTCCATAGGGACCCACTATGGATGAATGGCCTTTAGATGCATGTAATTAACAATCAGCTACATGATATGCATATGAATAATCACAGCTGAGTAAACATCAATCATTCTAATCATGTT
The DNA here is from genome assembly GCA_031762675.1 of Pachysandra terminalis. Classification (NCBI taxonomy): domain Eukaryota; kingdom Viridiplantae; phylum Streptophyta; class Magnoliopsida; order Buxales; family Buxaceae; genus Pachysandra; species Pachysandra terminalis. Next base: position 7,317 of record JAUPMG010006326.1, on the reverse strand, counting down.
GTACTACAACGTTTGCACATACCGGAACTTGTAAAAGAATAACAGAAACACCCTTACTTATGTTCATATCCCATACTCATTTTTAAATAAAATAAATAAAAAAGCTGTGTGCCTTCAATGACTTACATCATTAGTCTTATCATCGCAGTATTATGCCTTATGCTTATTAGCTGACATAAGCATCATGCATACATTTCTAATTCATCTCATCACAGTAGATTGCATACATCATGATTCAAGTAATGCAGAACACTTAGGGTTATCACTGACATTACTTCACATTACCATAAATTATGTATATTCATAAACAGGCACACTCATACATTCTCTATGTACGGTTTACACCCTCGATTACTTGATGAGGAGCGATCATTCGCCAATACACTAACATCATTCACACTTCTATGCACAATCATTCATTGGAGAAATTCTTATCTCTCTGAGTCTACTCAAGGTATTCAATTCACTCACATAAGTGGTTAACAGCTACAAATGTCTATATACTTATGTGTTAATCATTCAGTCAAATACTTTATATATTTTATCACTTACGTATATGAATTGTTCACAAACAAGTTAGAATTTGACCTCACCTCGGTCGATGTCTTATCACTTGATTGAAGTTATATATATATATTACGTGCAACTCATTAATTCGATCTACCTCATTATATAGGTTTGACGCTTATATCACAGTCAATTAACATCTTAGGTATTACTAGGGTACCTATGTGTACCTAGTCTAACATACCATTCTACAAATTAAGGTCTAGGTCTAGTTGGGTTTCTAAGAACCACCAACCACATCAATCACCTACACACTAGTCACAACAATCGACACGGTCTCTGGGGTCTCATGTAAACCCCAGGCTATACATGTGTTCCCCTGTCTTGCCAAGCGGTCCTAAAGTCATAGTGGTGGCACCCACTAGTAGCCATCCAATCCTAAATTGCAAACTGCTACACACACACACTCCTTAGTCATTATCAACTACTAACACATTCTCGAAACATAAGTAATCAATGGTCCAACAGACAAGGTTCAAACAGTGGCAGTCTGGAAATCTGACCAAGTCTGTAAAACGTTGACTTTTCACAAAAAACATTTTTAGAGTCCAGGAAATAATACTTTTCTTACTGGACTTTGGGTCTCTAGTCTTAGTATGATGTAACTAGATTTTACAAATTATTAGGGGCCTCAAAGGTTGGTTAAAGGTGCCACAACTCAAAAATGGTGTTTTTGATAAAAGTCTTGAAAGCTAGAATTTGTACTAAAACCCAAGAGTTGACTTTTAATACAATCAGAATTAGGGTCTGGGAGTATTTTTATTGAATTCAAATGGGAGGGGGGGGGAGGGTCTTTGCTTATTTACGTATAATATCTTAAGTAAATGGAGAAAACAAATACGAGCACATATTAGGTATTCTAACCCATTTTTATGGAATTAAATCAGTGTACAATCATATATGGGTTAAGATTATAACTCTAGGTTAGGTATTCTGTCCTGGCACAATTATCTCACAACAATAATGCAAGAACCTCATAATCAAACATGCTAGGTTCAATTTTATCACAAATAAATGTTTAAAGGTTGTACATACAACTGGTATTTGGGTTTTTGCCCAAATACCCAAGAGATTGAGAGTTTACTCACATTGGATTCGTTAATGCTGCCATTTCCACGTACTCCATCGTTGTTGCCGTGTCCCCCTTCGGTTCCTCATGCTCCAAGCTCCTTCTTCCTCCCTGCCATCTCCGAGCTTTAGGGTTCATCTCCTCTCTCTTTCTCTCAAATCTCAGCCAAAAATTAGGGTTATGAGACATAAAGAGTATTTATACTCCTCAACTCAAGTTAAGGTCCAGTTTGGTCTGCACAACTTGGGTTTTCCCTTAACTAGTGATTTAACACAAGTCTCAAGGTATCACTACCTAATTCTAAGTCTGGGGTTCACTCTCATCATGTTCTACTCTTCTCTGGGTCAAACTCACTGGTCCAACCTTGCTCACCTGCAAAATGACCAAAATACCCTTTCTAGATTTTTAAAATTTTCCGGGTCGTTACACTAACCCACTAACCTATATTGGACAAGGTGAGCCTCACTTAGCTCAGGACTAGCTCCTGGATATAGAGCGGATCTTCAGGACTATGCGATGTCCTGATCAACAACGTGTACCTCTTGCCACCTTTATGCTGAAAGGTGAAGTTGTCATGAACTAAACTAGAAATCCCCCATTCTGAGATTTTTAGGCCAAATTCGCAACTCTCACCCTATATCGCTGTGGGAGTGAAAAAAATAATAATCAAAATACAAGCGGAAGAAATGAAGCAGTTCTAGTAAGATAAGAGTAATTGTAATTTAGATCTAACCTAGGAAAGGCTAAAGGAAAATGTCTAGTTCTAACTCAAATTCTAAAATTCTACCGATATGCAGTACCCATTCCCAGGTTCTCATTTCATGACCAAGCTCCAAGACCTGAAAGATATAATTCAACACACGTAAGCTGGAAAGCTCAGATGAGTAATTCCTTCAATGAGAGGTATTTGCTCAAGCTCCAACATTATGAGAAAATTGCAATGTGTATATATGTGTGGTAATTACTACATTCTGTGCACAATGTAAATATGGAATGAAATCAACACAATCAGTTTAAGCATTGTTCTCTCCCAACCTCTCTTGGTATTCAGTCCAAAGTCCATTCGTGGTCACATGCCTAAATCTACATGACGATTAGGCCAAGTGTATCATACACAAGGCTCTAAAACTAATATCAACAAGAACATGCAATGAAATGAAGGGTACTATGTGGTCGTACAAAATACAGTAAGTTCCCTCATGATCCCAATACAACTATCCAGTATGTCCCACCAGTGTGACTTCATCCTCATATTCACGGCTGAGAGAGAAGATTATTCTATGTGTACAACATAGTCTTATGGGTTTTCAACCAAGTAGGCACAATACCCCCACTTAATTTTGATCATGGGTTAACTTCTGAGGGTTTTCGCCAGCTTGAGTAGGCCCCTCGAGAATCATACGTATTCGCATCTCATCGTTAATGCATCTGCAATTCAACTTCCTCCAAGCCGCACTAATGTGCCGATCCTTGGGAATCATTTCATCATAAGTCCTTAGAGGAATGCCAACATAGGGCTCTCTCTAGGCTTGGAATAATATCATGGTCCTCTCATAGAACAACACGGTAAATAATCAGTCACTTCAAATGTAAGTCTATGCCCAAGGGTTAGACATGGGCATTTGGCAAGGCAAGACATCGTGGCAGGGATAGTCCATATTCAATTCATATTATTCACTAATGAAATTAATGCATCACACAATGGTTCATAGGCATATAATCAAACAAGCAATCACATGGGCACAATCCCATGATCCTACACGATAAGGCACCAAACCACCCAACACTACACCCAAGAATCCTCAGATATCAAATTCATATGAAAGACAAGGTGAGCACATGCCAAATATAAACACTACTCAACCCAAGTGGAGTACATACAAGCAACGTATTACACTCTAGGTATGTTTGAACACTTAACAATACATCATATACCAGATTTATGCATGTAAGCTATATGGATTCACTTAATATCAGTTCATATACAAGTTAGGGAAGGTTATAAGGCAATAAATCGCATTTCTATCTAAAATGAAGGATAACACATTACCAACAGTACTTCCAAGGCTCAAACATGTCTAAAGTAGTAATAGTGAGCTCAAGGAAGTGTTTGGGGGTCCCTTACACAAGTTTTCCAAAAATCTCCTATTGCTCGGCCAATTCTAGAAAGGCTAACATTCGGATTGGTGGGTCACATTTTACATGGTAAGTCCAATAACTCTAAAAACCTACTATACATATGCGGATAGGCATTATACAGGTGCCCAAGGCATTACATCCAACTATTGACCTGAGGAGGCTCTCGGCGGGGTCCTCGACTAGGTCTCAGCTAGCCGAAAATGGCAAAAAGATGCCAAATGGGTTGGCACCTCAGGAACTGGTTCAAATGTATCTCATTAGGTTATAAATAAACCCAGGTCATCCCTAAATTTTCGGTTCGGCAAGGTTTTCGGCTCGCCGAAAGCTGTCTCGACGACATTTCCAGTGAGCCTGGAGAAAGCTCTAAGATTCGGTGGGGTCTTCGGCGCTCCGATCAGGTCGTTGAAGCATGGGGAAAGGCTATTCTGGGTGAAAATTCACCTAGAGGTCGTTCATCAGCCTAGGGAGCTTTGGTTGTGCTTTCTAGGTCCAATCATAGGTCCAATTTTAGTATTGAGGGATTTCTCCTTCTTTCTCAACCCTAGGCATTCGAAATCCCATGGAATTGGTTCGTGTGGGGATGTTCAGGGATCTAGATCCCTTCTCATGCATGAATAACACCTAAATAATCTAAGGGGAAGAAATCATACATCAAACCAATCCTTCCCCAAGGTCACAATGCCAAATCAAAAACAAATACACTAACGAGGAAGAAATACTCAACTTGGGGTGTAGCAGGGTGCATTACGGTTGCTCTGTTGTGTCTTCGAGAATTCCGGTGTTCTTCCTTCATCTCCAAGAGCTCCAAGAGGGTGAGAGGAGAGAAATAAATGAGGTTATGAGTTTAAATGCCCATTTATAGACCCTAATGGCAAAGGTGTGAATAGGTACAGCTGTGAATAGGTACATAAGTAGGCTCACACACATTGGCCTCATCAAACACGTGATATGCACATGAATGGTATCAACTCCGGGTGTCATCTTGATGTCTCACGCTTGATCCGAACTGTAGCACCACGTATCTAACTCAGGAATACACGACCCCTTTTGGGCTAAGCCACCTCACCGATTCTATGTGTACAGCATAGTTTTAGGGAGTCACAACCCATGGGAAATTCATGCCCCACCTCTATTTTTGATCATGGTAACGAATCCGGGGCTCCTCCAAGATATCCCCCGTGTACATCAATTACACACGTACAACCAAACGGTCGTCATCCATATATATATGTACGATGTATATATATACAGGTATCCATGGGCTCTTGAGGTTACAAGTCCCTCACCCTCAAATCATCTGATATTTGAATAATATGTCCCTCCTTGGGGACATCCGAGATTCCATATCTCTCATTTGGAACTTCTCTCAGAAGTCCAAGTATCCTCACATGTTACCCAATGGTCCTTCATAAAGGAGCCATGGTAGGCCGGGGTCCAAATCCTCACAAGGACTGGTCATGTATGCATGTCCATTACATGAATGATATTAGCACGCAAACTACATGATATGCAACATATGCATTAAGTGGAAAGTCATCACTCAATGTGGATATGTCAAATCATAATATCTGTACATTCAAGAATTGATGATTGGATGCAAAGATGTCATTCTCTATAATCACATGAATCTAACACAGTCAATCATTAACTGTTCACACATGTTACACTACAGGTCATGCAAGAGTGTATGTAGTTCCAAATCATCCTACTAGTCCATTCACGATATTACATCCAAGTGATATTATTGTACAAGGTCATATTAGCAATCAACCAACCCATCAGACAGTACCACTATGAGTTCCTAGTGTCGTCTCACTAGTACATTCACCATATCACAACCAAGTAACATATCTCATACCAGGTCGTGCCATACACAACAATCATGATATCATACAATGCTAGTATGAATTTACTATTCAAATAAAGTGGCACCATAATGGCCAAGTAACAAGGATATAATGGTGTGATTCACCACAATCACACTCCTCATACGTATCTAGTACAAACAACAACTCAAATAATATAACACAGCAATAGGCCAAGTCCTAGGGTCAATGCCCCACTCAAGGGCTCCCAGAAATGCTCAAATAGTCACTGTCGGTGAGTGCCGTCGGTGTCACCGACCACCCACTGTCCAGACAAAATACAGGTCAAAATTCTCTATCGGTGGGTCTGTTGGTGGACTGACGACTCACCGACGGTCTCCTCGGTGGGTGCCATCGGTCCCACCAATCACCCACCGGCCAAGGGTCTAAGCCAAACTACTTCAGTGTCGGTGGGTTTGTCGGTACCACCGACCACAGTCCAAAACTAACACAAGCTTCTGTCGGCGGGTCCTTCAACGCCACTGACCAAGTCCAACCAGTCTCTCTAAGGGGATGTCATCAGTGTCACCGATCACCCACCTAAGACTCCGTCGACGAGTCCGCCGGTGCCACTTACGACTCACCGACCAGGTCCAACAAATTTCTCTAAAGAGGTATCGTAGGTACCACCGGCCACCATCCGAAGTCTCCGTCAGTGAGTCCGTCGGTGCTACCGACGACTCACCAAAAAAACAAAACCTCCTAGGCCAAGTCTCGTGGGTGGGTGTCGTCGATACCACTGACCATCCCCCTTCCATATCAGTCGGTGAGTCTGTCGGTGTCACCGACGACTCACCAACCAAGTCCAACAAATCTCTCTAAAGGGGTGTCGTCAGTATCACCAACCACTCTCCGAAGTCTCCGTCAGTGAGTCCGTCGGTGCCACCGACGCCTCACCGACCAAACAAAACCTCCTAAGCCAAGTCCCGTAGGTGGGTGTCGTTGGTACCACCGACCACCCCCTTCCATATCAGTCGGTGAGGCTGTCGGTGCCACCGACGACTCACCGACCAGGTCCAACAAATCTCTCTAAGGGGGTGTCGTCGGTACTGATGATGACTGGTTTTTAAAATGCCCACATGGCACCTTTTTATTGGTGACATATTTATTGTATGTTTTAGACCATTTAAGTCTAAAAAACACTATTCATTGAAGTCTAGAAACACTGTTCACTATTTCGAGAATGCATTTCGAGAATCTACTTCGAGAATGCAATTCCAGAAATCCACTTCCAGAATGCATTTCGAGAATCCATTCGAGAATGCATTTCGAGAATCCACTTGAGAATGCACTTCGAGAATCCACTCAAGAATGCACTTCGAGAATCCACTCGAGAATGCACTTCGAGAATCCACTCGAGAATGCATTTCGACAATCCACTCGAGAATACATTTCGAGAATCCACTTTCGAGAATGCACTTCGAGAATGCTATTTCAAGAACACTGTTCGAAAACACTGGTCACATGGTTGAAAACATTGTTCACTATAATTTCAAAGCACTGTTCATAAAACCATGACACTATTCATAATCATTATTCATGAAACTGATTCATGAGATTTACTGTTCACAGATCTGGCATTTATTATTCTTTCAGTTTTCTTTGAATATTGAATGTTTTGACAGTTTTAACAGTTTTGCTTGGAGTATTCAATTCATTTGACAGTTTCTTTGAGGC
>JAUPMG010006318.1:0-15879 GCA_031762675.1 Pachysandra terminalis | reverse complement strand
TTTTTTTAAATTGCAAGTCAAATGTTTGGATCGGCCGATCCATAGTTGGATCGCCGATCCAACTCGGTATCGGACCGGGACGATCCCCGATCCAATACCGAGTTTAAACACTATGCCCACAACTCTTCCTCCGAGAAAGAACCTTCCAAAAGGTCCCTACCTTCTCTAGAATTCATGTCAAAGTCGATGCCATCTAAAAAAGGACTTACCAGTGTAGGGCTTGACAGTAAGTTCTTTTAGTATGATTCCACAGCTTTCTTGATATCCTCTTCCGGTTCCAATAATTGACCATCCACCTCTAATCTTCTCACTGTGTTAATTCTATTTCTTGCATTAGCCATCCTATGAAAGAATTTAGCATTCTTATCACCTTCTTTCAACCACATTGCCCTAGATTTCTGCCTCCAATATATTTCCTCCACCCTAGCCAATTGTGTTAACTCCTTGAAAGACTCCATAGCATCTCTATAACTTTCTTGAAATACTCCTCCTTCCTCCTCCTCCTCCAATTTCTTGATCTTCTCAAGAACCTCTTATCTTGTTTTCCTCAACATTGCCAAACATTTGACGGTTCCACTTTTAAAGCTCTTCCTTCAGCATTCTCAATTTCCTGCACAACACAAAACTCAGTTTACCTACCACCTAAAAGCTTTGCCACCAAATCTTAACATTCTCCCCAAACCCTACCTCCTCCAACCACATGTTTTCAAACCGAAATGGAACTGTTCTTGTAACCGAATCTTTACATTCCAATATGATTGCAAAGTGATCGGAGATAGATTTAGGTAACACTAAGGCCTGTACAGAGGTGAATTTCTCCTCCCACCCCTCCGAAATTAGAAATCTGTCCAGTTTAGATAGAACAGGCTTGTCTTGATTATTACTCCACGTGTATCTTCCCCCAAGCAAAGTAATGTCGACCAAATTCCATCTATTAATGAAGTCATTAAACTCTCATGGATGCAGCACTCTCCTTTGACCTGTTTTTTCATAACTAAATCTGGTAATGTTAAAAGTCCCCACCAATAACCCAAGGTAACATGTTCACAAGTCATATATCATCCAATTCCTTCCACAATACTGGGAGGGAGTTGTCTTCGTTGGGACCATATACTGCTGAAATCAGAAAAGCAGAATCCAATTCCACGCCAAACAATTCCACAGATAAAGAGAACCTACCCTGAGAGCTGCTTACTAATTTAAATCTACTACTATTCCAAGCCACCATTACTCCCCCTGCCATACCCAAAGCTGTCATAAACAGAAATGCCGTCTCCCTTAACTCCCACAAATCCCCCATAATTTGACCAGTAATAGAAACCATTTTAGACTCCTGAAATAAGATGACATCTAACTTCCAGGTCCTTAATGCTTCTGTAGTAGAATCTCTTCTTAGCTTACTATTGAGCCCGCTGACATTCCAGGTTAGAATGTTTATCTTCGTGATGAAACAATTATCCCCCCTTTACCATGCTTTCTTGAAGACACCCTATCCACTGAACCTTTTACCACTTCCTTTAGGGACCATGAGATCTTCGGCAGCTCCCTCTTAAGGCTGCATTTGGCTCGGCTTATATAAGTGCTTATTTCAGCTTATAGCTTATTAAAACACTTTTTAAAATTAAAAGTGTGTTTGGTAACACCTAATGGGTAAGTGCTTACCCATAAACAGTAGAGGAAGGCTACTATCACATCTCAAACCTAGAGATCTCATTGGAGTCCCTGAAGATTTGAAATATAACTCTCACCCTATTCCACATGGGAGTGGTAGTCATTACATTGCTAACACATTTAATCCATTAAGACAATTATAAAATTCTGGAATTAAAATCATTTGAAACTATCCAATCACATAAACAGCGGAAATAAGCTACTCCTAGTCTCATGCTTCAATCAAAATCCTACCAACTACTCATATCTGATCCTAACTAATGATAAAATAGAAAAAAAAACATAAAAGCCAATAAATCCTACAACAAAATCTGCTGAATTCATCAATCAATGTTCTCATTATAACTAATATCTTCATGTACTTTTGTCCTCCGTCTTGATCATTATAGCCCACTTGTTCTCCATCTATAGATCCTGGAATACGGTTGCTTGAAAGTGTAAGCTACACTTAGCTTGTAAGTAGACAAATCAAAACAATATTTTAAGAATGAGCTAGGATAAATCTACTATCCATTGGTATTCCCATAGACAAAAACAGAATGTTAGTATATGCAGAAAAATATATGAAGTGAAGTGCAATGCAATATGATATGATGGTTCAATTATTAATGAATACAATGCATGCTCATGCAACAATATATATAATCACCACGTGTGAGTCAAGCACAATCATAAGAAATGCAATATGCATGTTGTTTGGCATTCGAATAATGTATGTCCCACACCTGATCCAACCCCAGTCAATCCGAGATGTCATCGTGAACCATCCTCCGTTCACACGGCCAAGGAAAGGAGGTTAGTCTACGTGCGCACCGCAGTTTCTAGGGCTTCATATGACCTAGTGAGTACAATCCCCACGCCTTATTTTCAATCACGGGGACGAATCCCAAGGCGTCACCCACCAGTGAAATTGCCTTGGGAACCATACATTACCCGAGCTACTAACAGAATTTCACTCAAGCATCTGTCCAAATAACAAGATGTAAATTTTGGTCCATTGGGATAGCTAGTCCCTTAACACATGCAAATCAGACCATCTGGGACCTCCTCACTTATATTGAAATTTTCAGATTTCAATACCTCTCGGTTATGTCCATAATTTCCAGAATATCGAAATATGGGGTAAAGTGAATTCATTAGACACAATCAAGGACTAGATGCTTCATAGGCATATGTTGTGCAAAGTGAATTGTGCAATTAACTAACCACTCAATTGTGTATATAAACATGTGCAATATAATTTATAAAATATGATCATATTATGCTTTAAGATGATAAGAATCAAAATCAAAAATACACATGTTGGGAAAACATAGCAAAAGTCTCCTCGATAGATAATTTATGTCAAATATATATCAAAATCAAATCCCAACACTACAAACAATCTCAATTAGATAGATATGCTGGTAAAATTTTATGATAATCGGACAATGTTGCAAATTAGAGGTCGACCCCCGATCTAGCCGACAGGCTTCGGTTGACCTCGCGATCGACCGAAGTTCCTCGGCTACCTAACCAGTGACCTAAAATTAAAAACACAGGCTTAGTCGACTCGCGGTCGACCGACCTGCCCTTGAACGCCTAGCCCGAGTCCAATAAAACTCAGAAATAGCCTCGGTCGGTTGGTCGGTCAACCGCCATGTGACCGACACAACCCAAAAAACTATCGGTCGACTCGAGGTCGACCGACAGGTGACCGAAACTCAGGAAAAATCCCAAATAATTCTTACTAACTCCACTAAAGTCCTTTAAAGCAAAACTTTAATTCAAGCATTTATCATGAAACCAAAATCCAAGAAAAACCTATAGTTTAAAATAAAAACAACTCACTTAACTTACCTTGATCCTTATATGATAGTCAAACCCAAAAATAACTACTTTGATCATGCTTTGCTCAAGAAGGAATAGAAGAAGTAGACTTTAGAGATATATACTAGGTCATACACAAGGAATATGACATAAATACCTATTTCATATCGAAAATAGAATTTTATCTGAGTACTTAACTCGAATTATCGATGGTGTTGAGTAGAACACCTCTTTTTCTTCTTCAAAGTCTAAATCTTCTGCAATTCTTCAAACTCCAGCCTTTGAACTTCTCCCTAGTTGTTGTACTATTCTTATCTCTCCTCTTCTCTTGGAATACGATCCATACGTTTATGCCTAGTGCTTATATAGATTTTTGTTCTTAGTTTAACTTAGTCTAGGAGTCCTTATTAGTTTAGATTTCGTATTAATTCTCCACCCTCAGATTAGATTAGTAATGTCTTACTTAATCCTAACCATTAGATTAAGAGTCCTTATTTTAGTTGAACTAACATTAATTCCAATCTAATTTCAATCCTTATTAGATTAGAACTACATTTAATTCCTTATTAAATCTGAGCCATCATATTAGATTAAGAACTCCTACGAAATCCTAGCCCTACATTATAACTTATGAGAGTCATAATTGTGTGTGTTGCATTTAGTTTCCTACAATACAACCCACCAATCACAACAAGTCAAAGCCAAACATATGAGCTAATTTACTAAAATTTTAAAGTACTCTCTATTTTCTTGTTAATTACACATAAACCCCTATGAATTAGTTTGGGTTATTACAGCTACCCATAAGGAGAAGCTGTTGAGAACAGCTTTTCTTATCACTTATGTGGGAAGCTATTTTTAAACTTTAGTAATATTTTCATAATACCTATTTTACCATTAAACTTTCATAAACACTTATATAAATATTATTTCTAAACCTTAATAATATTTTTATAATACCTCTTTTACCCCTAAACTTTCATAAACACTTAAATAAATGTATTCACCAAATGCTATTTTCTTCAAGTAAGCTGTTTATTGTTGCTGTGTGGATAAGTGCTCACATTGAGCCACTTATCCAATGAGTGCTTACCCAAAAGCACAAGCCGGGCCAAACGCAGCCTAAGCCTCCTATCTTCATTGTTGGCCATTACATGCTGTTTTTCTAGAGCCACGAAAAGAGCTTTGACCTCTTCAAATCCACCATAAGACACCCTCATGAAACTGCTAAAATCCATGATCTTGCTCATGACCCAATCAGAAACCCCCTTCTGCAACACACCTTCTAATTCCTCCAAAAACTCCTCCCAACGTACGGCCATAAAAATGTGAATTGTCCCAATTCGAGTTGACCCCCTTCCTTCTGATATCAAGACCTACTAGGCCACCATCTCCAGATTGCTCACCAATGCCAAACCTCGACATGAAGAACCCTGAAGTTTATTATGCGTACTAGTAGCTAATACAGCTTTATTCTGATCAGCCCCCTCCCTCCTACCTTGAGCTCTAGTATTAAAATCAACCCCCAACATCTTCCCTTGAGCTTCAGCTTCTACCAACAAATCTCTGGAGAATTAGGCCTCCCTGATATGACCCTACACTCATTGCCTATAGCCTCACCTGAGAGGTTAAAGCCAGATTCTAACTCCAGCAAATCCGAACCCAACTCCTCCAAAATTCCACCTTCTGATACAGCCCTCTCATCTGATCCAACAAACCCCCTATTCGGTCCTTCATTCGTCTCTACAACAGAAGGTGTAGGAGAAGAGAGCACAGTTATAAGAGGATGAGGTGGACGCTGGATACTTAGTCATTCAGCTGAAAGCAAAATGAAGGGCTGGAAAGAATCTCCATTGTGCACAAATTCGCCGGGTGAATCCCTAGCCGCTCATACCCTCAAGTCATTGGCAACAACAACACAACAAGAAAAAGATCCACGCATGAAAGCCCCTCTCCTCTCCTCATGACCTTTCCCACCAGTTACTAAGCCCCAACCCCACACCATCATCAGGATCTACAATAGAATATGATGTTTTCCATTTAAAAATCAAGAGTACAAACAGGTAAGGTAGTCAAAGCATTCCTCAACCCAATATATTCAGTCTCAGCTCCTTCCTTGCTCTTCAATTTTTTTCTTATTTATTGTAGTTACTGCTTGTTTATTTATATCAAATATACACACCTTTTGTCCTCGTATTAGTACAACCAAATTTAGCTTACGAAAGATAAAACCTTGTGACCATAAATTTTATGTGGTTGATACCTAAGTTGGATCTTAAAGCACAATTTGAAATGTGCACGTCAAATATGAGAAATTTCAATTGAACATTGAGATTCCAATCATTTTCCTCATGCTTCAAATTAAATTGTCTGACAGGTTTTTTGTTTTAGTCCCTTGTTTCAAGTGCTCAAGAGTTTCTAGAATGATTCTTGCCTCACTAGTTTGATTGATGAAGTTCTGAAAAAAGAAAGTGCCTAATTTTGATTGTTAAACTGAAGTAGGGTTTGAAGATTGAATTAGTACGGAAATTAATTTGAGCTTAAGAATGTGTATTAGTTCCAGAATTGTAAGAAGAGATTTCATCTTCGTTTTAGTAATTTGAACTGTAATAACAATGAATAAAACTGAAGTTTGCAACATAAAATATACATTCTGACTTTACCATACTTTTACATTTAAGTTCCTAACAAATTACAAAACTATGCTGTAGCATACTTTCTGAAATGTGGCATCCCATCAGTGGAGTGGTTCCAAATAATCCAGGTGATTCAAGAATGGAAGTGTCATTCATGCAAATCCTGTAGAATGGTGAGATACAATTTCAAGAATTTGTTAGGAATGACCAGATACTTCTCCACATATGAGAACTTTAGTATTCGGTAGTAGTCAGTTTTCTGCTTTCATAGTATAATATCCAACAACCTCCCAACCCCCCACTCCCCCCACCACATGTTCATCAGGCCCTAGCTTTCCAACACTAAACTCTGTTTAGCTTCCTCTTTATATTACGTGCATAATAATGATCAGCGTCACTCGAACTCCTATTCAATCCAATGGTCGGAAAAAAAAAAAGGAAAAAGCAGCAGCAATCCATCCAAACCAGCTCTAATCTATGATACCTAGATCCTTCACTTTTTCTGTTGTACCCGTGTAGGATATGACATGTCTGGGTGTGGTATATGTGTCCGACCCTTCAAATCCGTCAAATCAGGCACACCCAGAACTATGACACAACTAACATTAGTTAAGATGGTTAAAATCAGTATTCTCTTGTAAAAATTTAATATGTTTATCACATTTAGACTTTTTTATTATCATAATTTGACTTTATAATTGTGTTGTCTTGTGTGCTTTATTATTGGTATAAACAATGAAAGGATATATAGCTTGCTTCTTTATGTGGCCATATATTATCATTTTTTCAATGAATGATGTGTACAAGACCTCTCTTCACTGAATCCCTGTATCCTACAATATGAGGATTAGAAGGATCCTTCACCCGACACATACCCACAGCACAATTCTGTACCATTGTTAGTCATTGCCGACTCTTTCACATCGCCGGATGGTTCAGGCCAGTGTATAAGATCAAATTGAATTGTTGCCATTGATCAAGATTAATGGCGATATCTTACCAAAAAAACAAAAAGATTAATGACCATCTCAAAATAAGGTGCATCACAAACATATGACATCAGATGCACCTTGGCAAAGTTCTTTGATTGGCCTTGTAAATTTGAATATTATGTATATGTGGTAGATTTTGATTTAATAGCAAATCAGGACAATTGAGACTTGAATGGCTAGTTGCCAAATTAGCTTTTCCTTAAGAGCTACGTAAGAAAGAATTAGGTCTTTATTTTTTAGACATTTATTTACAGTTTCCTAATTAGATGGGTCTTATGCTTTTCTATATAGAAGGATTGCTACCTACACTGGTGTCCATGTATCCCTTAGTATTCTCAAAGGTTCTTCTTATTAAATAAAGCTTTGGAAGAGTCTATCTCAAGTTGATGTTGGTATGTGCATGAGTATAAGGAAAGAGATTAATTTTATTATAGTGAATTCTCTCTTATACCATTGTACTTCTTATACCATTGTTTTCCTATGCTTTGTCACGAGACTTGGACGTGATCAAACTGTGTATGGGTGCAGAAAGAAACATTATAGTTCAATGCTACTTGATTTCTTATGCACCTGAGTTCATTGTATTGGTTCGTGAAAGATTTCAAACATTTTGATGTTTAATCATCACTGGGTTTTCCAGTTTGTAAGCATTTGGTTTTTGTTCACCATTAGGTTTTGGGTTTGTGATCGAAGCTTCCGCATAGCATTGATCCCCAACACATCTTAACAACTGCAACAACTTGGTCAATCACCAAGAAGGTCTTAGCCTGCTCTCCAAAACATTTTACTCCACATTACAGTCCCGAACATACCATTCTGGAACTTGATAGTTTCCTTTAATTGGATCTTCATCCACTCCATTTTGTTGACCTCAGATAGTTCAGACAAGTCATTTTATTGATCGATTGATCTCAGGAATCTGCTAAGCTAAACGGTTTTACATACCGTGTAATCAATAACCTGGTCATCATACCAAAGAATATACAGCCTGCTTTACGTTATCAGTTTCTAGTTCCAAAGCCTCAGTTCTACATCAGTGCATGTCAATAAAAAGAAAAATGTATCACTTATGAAGAAAATTCGAAAATAAATTTTCTGATTGGGCACCTTGGATGAGGATAAAAAATGACCAACAATTGCGCAAGGGGTTTCATCCTTAAAAAGATGTACCCCAGTTGGAGATGGGATTTTAGATCCAATTCGACCCAAGTATGGCGATTCCCAAGGAGGCCGAGCCCGCATATACGATTTTGCCACATCAACAGGTGAACTCGGTTCATGGTCAATAACCTGCATTCTTAAAAGTCAGTATCAAAATTGTAGTCACATGCATAATAGGAGAGAGAGAGAGAGAGAGAGAGATCCTCGGGAGACATGGCTCCACAACATCTGTGTTAGCCCTTGGCTTAAAGTCGAGGGGTTCTCGTCCTCATCAAGGTTAGTAAAGGTCCAAACTAGAGAGAGATCTTATGCTTAGTAGGTTACATCAATTCAAGCACATATGATGAGAATTCATGAAACTAAGATAAAACACACAGTAGTGTGATTGAGAATGTTTATATGATTCTACTATCTCAAATCCAGCTTTTGGCATGTGGGCAACTGTAGTGACCCAGACCCCGCACTCTCATTTTGATGATTAAATCCTATTTAATCATTTAAATGAACTTAGGATTTAATTGTTAAGAAATTGGATGAATATTGGATGAATAGGACTAAAGTGTAATTTAGTTGAATTATGGAGTGATTTGTGTTATTTTGATGAATTCAGGAGATTTGGGCTTGGGCCTCAAAGCATAAATGATATTGGACCTTGGGCTGGTCGTTTCCATAGAAGGGAGGTGAAGACATTTTAAACTTTTCACCTTATTTTGAATCTATTGGTGGTGGGAAAGCCCCACTAACTCCACATTCCTACGTACAAGGTAGTGGGAGAGTTACCACCAAGGAGGAAGAAGCTTGAACCAAGGAGAAAGAAGAAATGAAGGATTTTGGCAGAAAACTCTGAGTGAAGGAACAAGAAGAAGAAGAGGTAAAGCAAAAGGAAGTCTTTTGCAATTGAGCTTGGTGTCGAAGTTCAGAAAAATCCAAGCTTTAAAGAGGTAGGGATTTCCTTAGTTCTACGGTAGGCATGTTCATAGGATACGATAAAGCTATAGAATAATGCATATAGGATCATGGTGTTTGTGTGCGATTGAATTAAGCATGAAATCTGTGAATTTTTCCATGTTTGTGTCAAGATTATGTCTAAAATTGTGGAATTATGAAAATTAGGACGAACACCTAATTATGGACTTTGATTCATGAAGAATTAGTAAATTTTATGTTTAAGCTTGTATAAAAGTTGGGTTTTGATTATGATAGAAGAACTTGGCTGGTGTTAGTGTAAATCATCATTTTTATGTTTTAAAATATTAAATTTAAGTATGTGGAAGTTGGGCACAAAGCCCTAGAGAGAAAATCATTTTCTGGGCTGAATTGCCTACTCAGCAACTGCCGAGCAGAGCAAACTCTCGGGAGTTGCAACCGAGACTCGGCAGATGCCGAGGCTGCTGCCAAGGGAGGTCGACAGGAAGCTCGGCAGCTACCAAGCTCCAAATTTGATAAAACTTCATGGGAAGCCCCATGAAGGTGTTTATAGTGTGTGTGCTCTTGGTTTGTGTGCAAAATGCCTGTACAAGATTTTGTGTAATAAATTGTGTGAACTGCCTAGTTTCAATATGAATTGACTGTGTATGGTATGATATTATATAGTAATGTGATTTTGAGTTTTTGTACTATGACATGAGCTATGTGGTATGAAGTTAGAGTGTACAGTGATCTTAGTTTGATTAAATACTGTGTGAATTGTGTGAGTTATGTTTATTTTCTGAATGGTATAGTATTGAGAGTGAAGCCTGAGGCATCCACTGGTGATCCTTTTGCTGTGTGTAACAAAAGATGTTTGTGCTGTTTGTTTGTGTGAAGGTGAATTTACTACCTAGGGTAGATCCCGAAAGGAAAGAGGATAGATTTCCTGCCTAGGGTATCCATTCCCTGAAAGGAAAGAGGGCAGATTTCCTGCTTAGGTTGCCATTCCCTGAAAGGAAAGATGGCAGATTTCCTGGCTTGGGTTGTATTCCCTGAAAGGCAAGATGGCGGAGTTCCTGCCTTGGGTTGTAGTCCCTGAAAGGACAGATGGTGGCATTCTACCTTGGGTTGTATTCCCTAATAGTAATGATTACTTACAGTTATATGGTCGTAGAGTCGCATTCCTGGGACAGAGTGTTCTAGAGGATATGTGGTCGGGATTCATCGTTAGGCTTGGCCTAACACCCTTGCATTCACATCACTCATACAACACAATGCACTTCACATCATACATCACAACACATATCTTACATCACCACTCACATCATACATCACAATTCACGACTCACATCATACACTACAATACACATGATACACACCCATCATTCACTTTGCATTTCTTTCATTACTATGGAATTGAATATGGTTCAATTGTGTAGCAAATGGTTGAGAACCATGGATAAGATCATATGCATAAGGTTGTAGTTATAACATGACGAGGTCATGGGTATTGATTCTGATATATGTTAAGTTGATTTTGATCATGAGACTGGAATCTTGTATGATTATATGTAAGATGTGTAAATTAGATATAAGCATGACAAGGACATTGTGAATGAATTACTTACGTGTTCTGTGAAAATTATATGAATGAACTGTTTCGTTATATGTCTATGAAAGTATCTATTGTATTGCTAATGGAATTTTCCTATAGTGATGAGGAGAGTTTCTCCATTTTTTATGAATAGATTGAGAAAAATAGTTGAATCCCTATCTTCTTCAAAATCTTCAGCTTTGTGAAAATCTACTTTCTTTTCAAACTGTAAATTGAGTTGTTTTTCACCCTTTGTCTTGAGATTAGAAGGTTAGAAGCTCTCAATTAGAAATATGAAACAAAGATGACCGATTCAAGATGAAACGAGTCGATTTTTCAAGTAACTCGTTGAGTTGGTTCAAAACTCGACCGAGTTACCCTCAAACCAAGTCTCTAACCAAGTTAATGCGAAATGGCACTGAGTTGAGTTAACTCGGTTGAGTTCCGAGTTAACTCGACGAGTTTTAGATCAGAGGAATTTATTATAAGTTGTCTAATGACACCCGATCTACCGATGGGTGTCATTTTTATTTTGGAAAATATTTATATTTATTTAATTCTTTAATCAAAAAATTAAATCTAATAATATTTAAATACCATATAAGAGTCTTATATACAACCTTATGTAGTATGTTATAAAACAAACAATTTTGACATTGTATGTTAGTAAATATTATTTATGGAAACGTTTAACTATTTTGAGAAATAAAAAAAATTGAAAAAAAAAAATGAAATAAATATTACATCTTAGTAAATATTAACTACAATACTGTTTAATTATTCTGAGAAATAAAAAATGAAAATAAATTGAAAATATTTAGAAAAATTGAAAAAAAAAAAAATAAATTGAAATAAATATTTTATGTTAGTAAATATTAACTATAAAACTGTTTAATTATTCAGTTCGCTATTTAATTTATGATTGACTAAATTGGTATGGTATAGATCCTATTTGCTTATTTTCATGTACTTTTTAGTTGTGAGATATGCAACAGTATGAGGTTATAGCTTAAATAGATCATATTACATCAATTTTTACACGGTTTGCACACTCACAGTGAGTAGATGAATCCCCCTCAAGCAATGTCCCTTGATATGTAGACATTTGTTTTTAGATATTTTAACGTATTATGATGTATTTAGACAATAATTAGGGTTGTTTAAAACTAAGGGGAAAAACCATCAAAAACCACTACATTTCCCCGAAATTTCCCATTTTTTCCCTCATGTCGGCGACATGTCGATAAGTCAACATGGCAATTTGCCAGGCAATATTAAGATGGAAAACCTTGCTCAAATCTAATAAAGGAAACTATATATTTTAAAGGAAACTAAGTAATGGAGTCTAGCACAGAGCCCACACCCACACCTAATACACATGACAAAAGAAGTATCCTGGACCTGGTAACATGGATGCTTGTGCTTTTCCCAAAAAGAAAAAATGGGTCTTTGTGCTTAACAATTTTTAAAGGCACCAACATATGCATCTACACACAGCTTTATAAATTCTAGCAAGTTAAAAAAAAAGAAAAAAAAAAAAAAAAGGGGTAACAACCATCAACTTATTTATGTATACAGCAAATGCCAAATGTACAATTAAGAATGAGTGCGCTACTCCGAGGAAGTCAAACTCGTGACAATTTAAACTTTAGTAGCTTAAAGATAGAATGCAAATGAGTAAGTGAATGCTCCAAATGAAGAAACAGGTTAACTTGTAATGAATCTCCTAATATAGGAATCAACTACTCAAAACACTTCCCCCCCTTGGGCACTTAATATGGTAAGTAACATAGGACACCCACTTTCGCCTCATAAAAATAAAATGTTTCATAAAAGCCAAAATTACAAGGACCTCTTCATTAGAGCCAGCACTATTGCTGACAACTGGACTGTAAATAAGGGTACTGCACTAGTTTCTTACCACAAATTCTTCCATAACGGGTTGAGAATATCTAAAGAAAAGAATAATAACAAGGGCAAAGAATTCCCTCTATAAGAAAAAATCAAATGATCAAGAAGAACCCTCTTCAGATTAAGAGTGTTTCGCAATTACACTCATTAAGAGGCATGCATAAACACAATAGGAACATGAACAACAATAACACTAGTGTGGTTGATAATATTTGCAAGCCTTTTATGGTGCCATAACTTTGCCCAACTCTAAAGACAATACATTAGAGAAATCATCTTCTATTTCAAAAGAGTCAAGATGAAAAAGGAGAAGAAAGATAAGTGAAGAAAGCAGGTGTAAGGAATTCCCAACAAACACAATAAATTATGTTAGATGGTAGAAAAAAATAAAATAAGAAGAGCCGAAAATGAAAGAGTACCATGTCAAGCCAGAAACTGTAGCGACCCATGTCTTTAAATTATAATTAATATAATTTAATTATAATTCCCAATAAATCCTTGTGAAAGATTATATAGGTTTGAGTATTTAATAATTGGAATTAGTAAAGATTGTAATTTCAACAAATTTAGGGTCCATTGTGTAATATTAGAAACTATGGGGTCACTTAAGTAATTTAAAAACCTTATGGAAACTAGGGTTTGTTTTGGACGTTTGAAACAAAGGGGATGGAGGTGTCATTTAACTTATTCATTTAGGTTATATTAGTCTTTCACCTTGGAAGTTAGATTAGGAAGTTATGGATAGAGTGGGAGGGAAGGTTCCTTAACCTATTCTCTTGCTTGGTGTACACAATCATGTGAGAGAGAGTGTCTCTACACGTCCAAACCAGATCTGAGAAGGTTCTGCAGTAGAGAAAATAGAGAAGAAGAAGAGAGAAGGAAGAAAGACTATGGAGGAAAAATGAAAGGAAAAGAAGAAGAAGAAGAAAGCAAGGGAAACATGGTGATCATATATTGCTGGAAAATACGTAGGAAACAAATCAAAAAGCTTAGGAAACGAGGTAGGGATTCCTGCGTTTCGACGGTAACTTCCTTTATGAATGATTTCAATGCTATAGATATAGGAATGGTTGTATAATCATGTATGTTCAGCATATTAGATCTAAAATCTAGAGAAAATAGTAGGAATAATGCTATGATGTTTGATTCACATGATCTACTTGTGTGGCTGTGTTTACCATGTTATTATGTGTTTTTATGAACCATGTTCATGTTCTTAGACCTGTGATTGATTATTGTTAACTTGTTTAGAGCTATGGAAATAACTTAGGTTTTATGTTGTTGTTGGTTGGATCACATGATCTACTTGAGTAGAGGCATGAAGCCCTAGTTGAAAACCCAGAAATTGGCTTGATTTCCACGTTTGGTAAGCAGTCTCAGCAGCTACCGATCAGCTACCGAAATCAGCAAAAATAGTATGCTCTCTGGACTTGCTACCGAGCTTCTCAGTAGTAGTCTCGGCAGCTACCGAGTAGCTACCGAGGCCCATTTGATCTCAAATTTTATGGGGAGGTTCCCCATTGAGTTGTATACATGCCTGCATAGTTGGTTTGTGTGCAAAAAGTCTAGAATTGGTCGAATCATAAAAAGAATAGGTCACAAATTCAGGATTTTCAGAATGATTCGAATGGAATTTGAGACGATATCGATTCAAAAGTTATGGATATGTTCATAGGACCTAAAGATAGGCTTAATATGAGTAGAGATGATTGCGTAAGACTTAGTTGGTCAATTGGTGCATTTGGCATCCAACGTTGACTTAGGTTTGACTTGATTGACATCTGTATGGCTTGTGTTTGAAATTGATAATGTTTGACTTGAATGACTGATTGAGGGTACTGCGTGTATCCATGACTGTGTCTGATGTTAGTGCATGAATGATTTGCATTTATGATGTGGATGGATGAGCTTCCACCGTGGGTGAAAGTCCCTAAAGGCAAGGCATGGAAGGGTGATTCCACCGTGAGTGAAAGTCCCTAAAGCAAAGGTCTCATAAAGGTGATTTCACCGTTGGTGAAAGTCCCTAAATGAAGAGCTCGATTACAAGTGATCTTTCAACGTGGGTGCAAGTCCCTAAATGAAATGTGAACTAAGGGTGTATTCCACCGTGAGTGAAAGTCTCTAAAGGAATAAGACTTGTGTTTATACCGTGGGTGCAAGTCCCTAAAAGGATGGTTGTATGGTCGTATGATTGATTGAGCATGTCACTGGGCTAGGCCTGGTGACACCTTGCATTGCATTGCACTTCATTTCACTTCATGCTTGCATCATACCTTGCATTGCATTTATGTTTGTGTTGACTGTGATGCATCTTCATTATGACTTGATGGATTATGAATGTGATTGTGATTGGGTCGCAACGATCGTAGCAAGGTGGGACCTTGTGGATAAGGGTGCACATCCACTGTGGCAAGTCCCTAAAGGAATGGTACATGAGGCATGCTCCGTGGGTGCAAGTCCCTAAAGGAATGATACAAGAGACTTCCTCCGTGGGTGCAAGTCCCTAAAGACTGATTGTGTAAATGACATGTGATATTTGTTATGTGTTTGTTTATGTGGTTACTTGGCCGTAGCATGGTGGGACCATGTGGATAAAGGTGTACTTCCACCGTGGGTGCGAGTCCCTAAAGGAATGATACAAGAGACTTCCTCCGTGGGTGCAAGTCCCTAAAAGAATGGTTGTGTGCCTGATATACGCTGTCTTTATGGGGTTAATGGTCGTAGCAAGGTGGACCTTGTGGTTGCTTGGTTGTAGCATGGTAGGACCATGTGGTATTTGTTATGTGGTTGTTTGGTTGTAGCATAATGGGACCATGTGGTATTTGTTATGTGTTCGTTTGGTCATAGCATGGTGGGACCATGTGGTATTTGTTATGTGTTTGTTTGGTCATAGCATAGTGTGACTATGTGGTGTTTGTCTATATGATTGATTGGTGGTAGCATGGTGGGACCATGTGGTGTTTTGTTGTAGAACATGGTTAGACTATGTGACTATTGTGATCTTGTTGTTGTGCAGCACATTATATTGACTTGATGCGAGTCTGTTGCTACCAGACCGACTGTTCTTAGTGTTGTTGAGGATGCACGTACCGTCACCAACTTTATTTACAACCACGCGATTGTACTGGCAAAGATGAGAGAAGCATGTCACGGGGACATAGTAAGACCGGGCATTACTCGATTTGCAACCAACTAC
>JAUPMG010006298.1:0-15879 GCA_031762675.1 Pachysandra terminalis | reverse complement strand
GTTCATCCAATATAGTCTCTCACATTTCCAATGATATGGGCTTTACAACACTCATACTTCTCATCATATCTAGAGAATTACACAAATTATCTCAAGTCAATTGTACATGATTCTTAGGTGTCTAAGCATAATCTATATCATTTTATATCTTTATATAATTATAGTTTACCATATTATCACTTTATAAGTTAAATACCCTTAAAAAACTACAGTTTCTGTCGTTCCCGATCGATAGCGGATCGATTGATCGCCACTGGGTTTTCAACTTCGGTACGCGCTCAGTGTTCAGGTCATATCTCCTTCATTTCTTTTCGGAATGGAGTGAAATTGGGTGCGTTGGATTCCTAATGTAAAGTGGAATCATAGAAAAGTATCAATTAAATTCTTAAAAATATTTAGCTCTAATGAAAGTTTAAGGGTTTTGAACTGTACTCTTCTCTGTTCTATTGTCACAGAGAACATTACATATGTATATTTGTTTTGATTCTTAATCCATACACAATCCCACTTTCGCATGAATCTTGATCATTTATCAATTCTTTAGCAAGAAACATATAAAAATATTAACATTTCATCACATTCGTGTACAATACACTTACCCGGTTTTGCTGAACTTCCAAGAATTTGACGTTGTTGTTGTGTAATTTGGAGCAGAATAGTCTCTTCCTCCTTCTCTTCCTCTGCTTCTTCTTCTCTCCAGAGAAATCTTCAATCCTCACAAAGCTTCTCCATGCTTCTCCATCCAAAATGAGAGAGAGAAACTCTCGTAGCTTCTTATATAAGCTACTTAAGATATTTGGTACTACCGTGTATAACGGCAGTACACTTTGATGGTGCTCTAAGGCCAATTGACGTTTACATTTCATAGCATGATCTTATATTAGTATCGTGATCTGATAAAGATACAAATTTTACGAAAATTCCCTTCTTGGAATATATATTTTTAGTATCATGATGATCAAAAAATTACCAAAATGCCCTTCTTTTAAAAATGTAAATTTTTGGGCTCTGACACTTGCCTACAGCAAGATTGGTGTGACATCATGCATGATGCCATGCCTTTGCAAAACATTTTTTGGGCTTGGTGGCATGCCTTGCTTGCAGTAGGATTGGTGTGACATCATGCATTATGTCATGCCTTTGCAAATATATATATTTTTTTGGCTTGGCGTCAAGCCTTGCCTACAACAGCATTGTCATGACGTCATACCCGTGAGTTTTTTTTTTAACCTTGGCGTGAGCACCACCTCATCCACCTTGGAATCGGCTTTCAGCGCTCATACAAACTCCCACAGAGTTGGGATCTGTTGTTGACCCCCCTGCTCCAAGTCTTTGACGTCTGTACCAGTCCCACAGGACTGATAAAAAATATCATTCTCTTTTCATCTTTTTCTTTTTTCTTTTTTTGCTTTGGGGTGTCACTGCCCGATCATCCTCGGGACTGATCCTCCTCAAGACCGATCCTCCTCCGGACTGATTATACATGGGATCAATCCTCCTCGGGATCGATCATCCTCAGGACTTTGCTACAATCATTAATAGCTAGTAGTCCTCGGGACCTTGCTGCAATCATCAATAGCTAGTCCTCCTCGGGACCTTGCTGCAATCATCGATAGCTAATGTATGCGCACATACTTTCCTTATTTTTGCACTGCTTTGATCAATTCCTTAGTCTTCTTGATCTTTCTCTCATAGGCCATGCTGGCTCATCCTCCAAGCATAGTCAGCGCCCTATGGGTAGTCCCCCAAATCCTTGTTGCAGATGAGGAAATACCGACCTCTGATCTTGAGGTTGAAGAAGTTGAAGGAAACGATGTCGATGAGGGTCCAACTCATGACTCGGGTCTTATTAGCCTTGATGTTGACACATGACATTACATCCTCGGCTCGAGTAGGATGGTGTTAGTAGCATCAATCTCTCCTAGTACTTCCCTTACACATTAAGCTCGGTTGAGAGGGGTGAGACTTTGATTTTTCTTGCTAGTGTATGTTTCGTTCTAAGCATATCTTTTTCTTATTTGAAGTGATCGTTTTATCTCTTGCAGGTGAGTCCCCCAAGCATCAATGTCCTCCTACTCTTGGTGTTGGGGACACTACTACTGATACTCCCTTTGCAAGGGAGGAGACTCCTACTGTTTCTCCAGTTCCTCCGAGGAAAACATCTTTCAAACGATAAAGGAAGGGGAGTAGTCCTCGTGCTCCTTCAGTGTCGATTCCTCCTAGACATGTGAGAGTGCCTAATCTGTTCGTGGATGTACCCCTGGGATCCTCGATCCCTAATGAGGAGGGTGCTTCTGCTATTGACGCTTCTAGTGAGAGTAGTCATTCTCATGACTCCATTGATGATGTATTCTTGGATCCTACGAGTGTAGATGTTTATGTTGATCTATTACTACCTTCTATTGAAGCGGACACTCGCCTTATGTTCATTAAGAAGATCTACATCCCCTCCGGATACGGCTCTATTCTCCGGATGGTTATTGATCATTATGGCGATCCTGGCACTGAGATGACTTTCTCTAGCCCTCGCCTTTGAGCCTTCTTCTACTCAGCTATATGTTCGTTGGTTGAACGTCTTCAAGAGACACATCTCTCTACTCTTATCGTGGAAGATCTCTATGATATGCAAAAGGAGCTAGAGGATCCCTTAGAAGCCAAGATGAAGCTTGATTGGTTGATAGCGCACTTAGACGCCATGGATGAAGCTCTAGAGCACTTCACATGCTACCGAGAGTTAAAGGTTTCCTCAACCACTCGTAAAGACTTGGAATCCTTATTTGAATCACCCTTCCCTTACTCTCGATCGCTTGCGTGTAGGAGCATCGGTTTTCGTCGATCATAGCCTATAGTACACGTAGGAGACATAGGAAATGTGCCTGGAGTATTTTCCAGCTTATGCAAATCGCTTGGTAAGTGCTCCTCACATCTCTCTTCAACAGAGTGAAGAGACGATGCACTGGCTTGCTCTATGGCCGTTGCCTTGCTCTTCGATACTGACGTTCTTCTAATGGTGATTAGTATGTAGGAGACTATAGTCCCCAGCAGAGTCACTAATGTTTCGTGGATGGTTTTGTGAATATTCATCAAGTATGATATTGCTGATCAACGAGAATCTAAATCAACGAGTGACCGTAGCCCGTCTCTAGAAGAACTAAAGAGTGCAACATGTTGATCATTTAACACCAATCGAATCAGGCTAAGGAAAATAATGGGTCAAGGTGCAAGAGATTCTCCAACCCTAGGGCTCTAATTGAGATTATGAATGAACCTTTTGGAGGCTGCCTACCCAAATAGGGATCAAGTCAGGTGTAGTTCAAGGTCTAGGAATTTTGGCGGAGGTGATTTCTCCTCTCCTTTTTCATCATTCTTGAATGAGGGAAGTGAGCTAGTATTTATAGCTTTTGGAAGGGAATTAACCGTAGGTAGTATGCATTATGTACCACAATCTCTTAGGTGGACCACTCACAAGTTGTTTGGATAATTATAGGTTTGCTACCGAGACACTGTGCCATGACTTATAACCCCAATACAACCAAGTGTTGGCGAGCTTCGCGACCCCTCGATATGGGTGTTGGCGATCGGTACATATAAGTGGTAATGAAAGTTGTTTAGCCTTGGCGTCGTCGAGACTGTCTAGTCTTGGTGCCATCGAGGCTACTAATCTTAGTACTTTCGAGGTCCTCGAACCTTAGCACTTTCGAGACTATGTGACATTTTATGTCATCAAGGTTCCCTCTAGACGGAGGTTATGTATTGCCTACGACGTCATTGAGCATCACTCTAGACGGAGGATAGTATCGCCTACGACATCACCGAACCTAGCTCTAGACAGGGGATAGTATCGCCTACGACGTCATCGAGCATCGCTCTAGACGGAGGATAGTATTGCCTACGACATCACCGAGCATCACTCTAGACGGAGGATAGAATCGCCTACGACGTCGTCGAGCATCGCTCTAGACAGAGGATAGTATTGCCTACGACATCATCGAGCATCGCTCTAGATGGGGGAAGTATTGCTTACGATGTCATTGAGCATCGCTCTAGATGGAGGAAGTATTGCCTACGACTTCATTAAGCGTCGCTCTAGATGGAGGAAGTATCGCCTACGACTTCATCAAGCGTCGCTCTAGATGGAGGAAGTATCGCCTACGATGTCATCGAGCATGACTCTAGACGGAGGATGTCATCGAGCATCGCTCTAGACGAAGGTAGTATCGACGTCTTACATCTTTTAGGGCTATCTCTCCCTTCAGGTATAAATTCATATCGATGTGTCGACGTCTTACATCATCCAGGGCTGTGTCTCCCCTCAGGTGTAAATTCATATCGACGTGTCGACGTCTTATATCGTCTAGGGCTATCTCTCCCTTTAGGTGTAAATTCATATCGAAGTGTTCACCGAGACGCATCTCTTTGGTGAACATGAGACGCACCTCTAAAGCTCTCAAGATCACATATTCATTGTAAGTATTGATTATCCTGTACTTTATGTAATAAAAAGTGGTCATCACGGTAGTGTACTACCTTCTCTTTATATCTATTTCTTGGTCGTATATTCCTTGAACCGATCGGGGTTCTTCCTTAGGAACTTCCCGAGAGTTATACCCATAGGTATCTGTGGGGATCTTACTACGTGTCAGTCATAATCTTGATACGTGGCGGTCTATTATTGGGCTATTTGCCCTTTCCATTTTTCATATCTGCACACACTTTGAACCAGTCAAATGGAGAATGATGATTCTCGAGCCTTTAAAATCATTTCCCATCGTTGTTGTTATTGTTGTTTATTGTATAGCTACCTTAAGTCAGAAAATATACTTACAAGTCATATAAAGCTATGTTTAAATCAACGAAAAATAGTGAAAAAGAAAATATTTCCTTGGATTTTAAAAATTTCTGATGTATCTTCTTTTTTCTCAAGGCTCTTCCATAATCTGTAAATTATATTACATAATTTTATTTTCTTTATTTTCTGGCAATCCAAATAGAGCCTAAAAGGAAAAAAGATGCTTCAGAAAATGAGTGTGGATCCTATGCCCGTGGCAGTGGTGCTGTTGGCTCACGTCACTTAAATTTATGTAAAAAGTTAATTTTTTTTCCTTTCATTCACTTGTGCGGGTGGCCAATAGAGTGCCGCCCGTGCTCGCCCGCACGGGAAGGCCACCCACACCAGATCGACTGCCTCAAAAAATTAGAAAATGCCCAAAACTACATTGCAGATTACAGTTGGCATTATTTTTTCACAAACAAGATCAGAAGATAACGAAAGGGCAAAAAAAAAAAAAAAAAAACTCTCTAAGTTGACACCGATATCTTAACGAGATGTTTAATCAGAGAGCCCGATATCAAAAGAAATTGGCCCGACTTAATTGAATTGGTTTGTTTTAATCACGATATGAATGGTGACCATTGATCCATAGATTTCAAAGCCCCTAGTACGAGAATTGTATTTACAAAATCCAATTGCATTGCATGGGGTTACAACATATCGTCTACAGCAAATTATTGTAACAGGTCCTGTAAAAGTTAAAAGCCTGTCCCTTAATTATTATAGGAATTTCTCCTTTCAAATATATATAGGTCACCGCCTGAATCTTAGCTTTAACTAGCCTTTATAACGAGAACGAAACTCTGCTTGCAATAGGTAGTTCCAGAATTCCCAAAACACACTTTTTTTTTTTTTTTTGGTAATGAGCCCAAAACACACTTGACATATTTGATCTTCTAATTACTAGAATGAACAGATGCATGGTGCACTAACTATATATTACGATGCTCCTACGTGTGGATCATGGACATGAACCCTGCGACGAAGACGACGATAGCGACTGCCGCTCTAATGTCGGGTCGGGGCATAATTCCATCGGAACTATTGGTTTTTGTGTGTGGAAAAGTCGTCACTGCCGGCGTAGAGGAAGTCGTCGCAGCCGGTGGAGAAGGGGCTGTATCCAAATTCCAACAAACAACATGTCAAGACAAGCGTCATATATGCTTGAGATCATCTCTACTTTCTTGCGAGATTTCAACCTAATAACAAGTAATTAAGGGAATCTAAAGCTTAACCTTTTGTGGAAGAATTTGTGAAGAAGGCATAATCAGGAGAGCCAGGAAGTATGTTCAGTAACTCTGTAAAAACAATAACAACAAAATCAATCCATAATTCCATACATTAAAGCTAGCTTAATGGGAAGATCTTAAGAGCAAGGTTCAGAATCAGATTGATTCAGATCCATTTTAGCCTAACTGCAAGTGTGGTCTTCAAATAAAAGTAATTAAGCCGAATCGATGTAAGTTGAATGACTCATCTCAGAATATGGAGTATGTGCATGCATGCGTAAGATAATATACATTCTATGATCCCAAATTAACCAATGATGCATGCATGCATGGAGATCAGCAGAAACATCAATTTCTACTTACTTGGGCAGTTACTAATGCTTGAGTTTTTGATGTCGCAAACAATTGGAATGTCAATCATCTTAGTCTCATTCAAACCAAGGTCCTTGGTTTGTGGATTACCGTCATGGAACTGTTGAATAAGGTAAC
Source organism: Pachysandra terminalis (assembly GCA_031762675.1). Classification (NCBI taxonomy): domain Eukaryota; kingdom Viridiplantae; phylum Streptophyta; class Magnoliopsida; order Buxales; family Buxaceae; genus Pachysandra; species Pachysandra terminalis. Next base: position 9,330 of record JAUPMG010006298.1, on the reverse strand, counting down.
ACAAGCAAAGGGGGTCTTTCTTCCTTAACGCGGCTGAAGCGTCGCAACACCCCTTAGAAGGTGTTTCTATCCTTCCGGTGGCATAGTCTAGACACACCTCCAAAGTTATAATCATGTTGGTGCACCGTTGTTCCAGGGCAGCATCATCAGCAGCAGCAGCAGCAGAAAAGATGATCGAACCCCAAATACTGGTGCATACCAGAAGAAAACCCAATAGATCGATTCCTGAAGTCTTAACCATCTTTGAATTGATTCTTCAGTACTAAATTTTCTGCCTCTTGTATAATACTCTGAAAATGGAAAGATCAGATTTACTCTTTATTTTTCTTTATCAAAGCTTTATATAGCTCAGAAGATATAAATAAGAGAAATGCGGAGTGCTGTTTTGGATGTGGCGAACCCTATTGGGGCTTTGGTATGGGTGGGCGGTTGCAATTAATTCCTGGCTGGTTGAGTTGAGCTGTCGCCGTCATCGCCACTGTTAAGCACCTAACCATTGTTTTAAAAGCCGCAGTACCAATGGAAACTCATTTGGTTAAATACTTAACATTGAGGATTATAACATTTTACCACGCTTTTGTAGCCGATGTCTACGGTGGCTCACTCTATCGATACTGGTTCGATGGTAGCCCTTTCTCTATGGTGGCTCCACCCATCTATCAGTATTCAATGACTTAGTACTATGCCCGTACATAATACCAAGACATTTTAATCCAGCCTATAATTGCTTCTTTTGTGTGATTTGAACCCGTGACATGATGTTGGCTCTGATACCAATTGTTATGTGCCTAATCATTGTTCTAAAAGCTCCATGACTTATGAAAACTCATTTGGTTAAGCATACTTAATCATTAGCATCAAAGGCGGAGCCAAAAATTTATAAAAAAAAGTCTAGAAGAATTCAAGAGCTTTTAAGAATGTATGATCCACTTTGAGTACTTATTAGCTACTTCCATTTCTTCATGAAAAAATCTTTGATATTTTTTTTTTAAACTCTAACCAACAACACTCGATAGTGTTAATATAGAATAAATCATGAATTAAAATTATATAATATTTGTATTATTAACAAGTTGATAACCAAGAGCTCTCACTCATTTAGACCCGGCCGGTGATAGATTAGAGATTGTCCAACCATCATCTTACATTCCCTCATGATCTTTGTCTCATATTATTTTTTTGTGATAACTTGGAACTTGTTATAAGAGGAGTTGGGAATTTATTTTAAGACTCATGGTGATTTGATCCCAGTTCATCCATTAGCTAATTAGTAAATTGGTGTCCCATGTGCAAAAATTGACAAAAATTCCATGAAACAAATAGAAAGAAAAGAAACACGATCTAGCTCGAATGAAAAATTGATGAAAGTAGTGTTTGGCTTGTGATGGGAAGAACAAATAACTAATATCATATGATGATATCACGTGCAACGCACGTGCACTATTACTAGTATATATAAATGTATGTAGATATATATGAGTTGCTGAGGTTTTATCACGTGACTGTTTGGAGATTTATTACTATTGTCTTTATATAATTGAGTCATTCAAATTGCACGTAAATACTCTTCAAGCCTTTGTTCATCTTCGTGGGAACCCTTTTTGGTATGTTAATCTATATTCTTTCAAAGGAAGTCAGAATAACTGCATACATCACAAGGTGACTGTTATATTATCTAATTACCCATATAGAGACCTTAGATTTAAGTTTCTCTACAGAAAATTCGTTTTCATGATCAATTATCATTGAAAGGAAGAGTTATCATAGAATCCTTCGAGTTTCTTGGTTAAGTAACCAATTCGAGTGTCCTTGAGTTGAACTCAGTGAAATCAGATATAAACATGTTTCCTTCGAAGTACCTTTATATAAAGTGCAATAATGAGTCCCATAATTTCTGCAGATGTCATTCAAAAATGATATCTGGGGATGAGAGAATAAACATATCTTTGAAGGCCTCTCAAATAAGGATTCCTTTGAAGTCAGTAAGGGTAGAAGTCTATTGAGGATGACAAACCCATATCTTTGTCATTTGAAGGGGACAAAACCCTTAGTCCTTTGAGAAGGGTGACTAACCTTTAGTCTTTTGAGGGTGACAAACCCTTAACGAATTGACCAGCTCGTGATGGTTAGCGTGACGAATTGACCATCTCAAGGTGGTTAGCCCATGTCAGGTTGACAATGTTTATTCAATCATTGGAAGGGTTTTCTTAAGTTAACCTTAACTAGATAAGAACATCGGAGATCCTTGATCGGGCCAAAAGATCATTAGTACAACTTAGTGGTCGAATAAGAGTGTAGGCATCGTTTGGAGTTCACACGTGTAAGGTAATGGGGGAGCAGGTAAACTGCTTTATATAAAATTATATAAGACTTGTGGGTGTATCTTATAAAAGGCTATTGCGCATTAAGATTATGTTGCGTGTCCAATTGGAGTAATTATATCACCAGATCATCAGTATCTTTACTATCGATACTATCTTCTTTATTAACGTGCATAATTTTATTGAATTCATTTAATAATTGTGCTAAACTTATAAATTTAATCGTTGGGTTCATTATAGTTGATAAACAATGTCATAAGGAAATATCTTTCCAGTACTTTAAAAATTTATTCTTTGGAAATATGGAAGCAAAGGGAGAAGAAAGCAAAGTTGCAAGAACTTGGGATTACAAAATCTCAAAGATTGCAAAAGATTGCCTTCTCAGCGAAGATCTTTACTTATGCAAAAAAGAATCGGTCTCTCCAATTTCCAATGAAAAGTTCAAATGCCGTGGCGGTTCACGTACGTTCATGTGATATAATCATACTGATTTTATGTAACAAGACACGCGCGTCTGCTGTCTTTGCATTTAAGGTGTATTATCCCTAAGGATGCAACATTTAATGCCTGCCAGTTCGAGGTATGATCTCCTGCTTTTTTATCTTCAGCATAAAAAATAGAGACCGGGGAGCTATTGATGATCCGATGGTCTAAACAATCCCTTTGGACACGTAGCGTAATTCTAAAATGCGTATGTACGCTTTTAAGATACGTTTGCATATGCCACATCATATGTATAAAGTAGTTACCTGCTCCCTTCACTAACTCCTGCATGTGAACGCCGAACGACGACCTGCGCCCCTATTGGGCCACGTTAGCTGTACTGATGGTCTTTTGGCCTGATATGAGATTTGCGGTCATCTCTATCCTGATCAAAGGTTTGAACCTTGATTAAAGGTTAACTTCTACAGTGAAGAAACCTCTAAGGAGGAGATGGTTACTGTACATCTTACCAGAGGCTAACCACACTGAGATGGTCAATTCGTCAAGGGTTAGTCACCCTCAAATAGACTAAAGGTTAGTCACCCTTTTCATATGGCTAAAGAGTTATGTCTCTTTCGAATGAAATAAAATGAGGGTTAGTCAACCACAACAGACGCTGCATTTGGTTGACTTCGACGGAGTCCTTATTAAAGGAATCTCCGAAGTATGCTTTGCTCATCCCCAGGAAACACCTCTAGATGATGATTCTTACTAACTTTGAGAGAATCCTTGAAAATGAGTCCTTTGAAGGCATGTTCTTACCTTTATTTCCACACGTCACCTTCTAATGACAGTTGTGGATTCACGGGATTTACTTGTACACGTTATTTTAAAGAGTACTTCGAAGGAAACAGGTCTCTCTTACTAAAGTCTAATACAAAGGCATTCGAATTGGTTACTTAACCCAGAACCTTGAAATATCCTACAGTAACCTTTCCTTATAGGGATGATTGATCATGAAAACCGAATCACCCACTGAGAGACTTGCATTTAAGATCTCTACATGCAGGGGCGGAGCCTGGAAATTTTGTGTGTGTGTGTGTGTGGGTGTGGGGGTGGGGGGCAGCGTATAATACCTATAGCCTATAGGTGGTAACGGTCGGGTTCGGGCAAGTCATAAATGGGTTACAACTTAAAAGGGTCGGTTCGACTCGTTTATAGACAGGTTGCGAAATCATGGAACTCAAATCCAACCCAATTAAAATCGGGTTTTCTTTTAAGTAGGATAGAGTAGGGTTGTAAACGAGCAGTGCCGAGCTTTGCCCAGCTCGGCTTAGGCTCATAAATCTCTAGTAACACTTAGGCTCGGCTCATGCTCGTTAAAAAATTTTAAGCTTCGAGCCAAACTGAGTTTTGTCAAGCTCGGCTCAGGCTCGTAAAAGCTCAACTCGCAAAAAGCTCAAAACGTAAAAAGCTCAGCTCGTAAAAAAGCTTAGATTAGTGCAAATGCATTAATATTATAGTTGATAGTTATTATTATATGTTATATAATATGTTAACATGTGTCTAATATTAATACATAATATAAGATATAAGAAATATGAACGTATAATCTCATATACAAATTGAGCCAAGCCTACCGAAGCCCGAAGCTCGGCTTGCAAGCCTAATTATAGAGCTTAAACTCGGCTCATACGAGCCGAGACCAAGCCAAAGCCGACTCGGCTCGTTGACGGCCATAGGCAAAGTCTATAGAGATTGGGGAAACTCTAGATTGAGTTTCCTTTTCTTCTTTCTTTCTTAAAAAAATAGAAATTACAACAAATTTTAGTAACATTTTTTTTTAAACCGAATTGCATTGAATTGGATCAAAATTCGTTGAATTATAGAACTGTTTATATATATATATATTTTAATTTGGAGGGGCCATTCTTGTTATTTTTAAGAAATGTCTTTTAAGCAGGGGCAATTCTATAGACATGTACCTTTTTTTTTTCTTTTAGTTTTTGGGGGCAGTCTTGCTATTTTTAAGAAATATTTTTTAATCCTAGATACATACTTTTTTTTTCTTTTAGTTTTGGGGGCCAATCTTGCTATTTTTAAGAAATATTAAGGAGGGACCAATCCCATATATAACTTTTTTTTTTTTAATTTTGGGGGTGGCCCCCTTCCGCCCCCTTCTGTCTCCGCCCATTTCTACATGGGAAAATTCGTTAAATATTTTGATCACCCTGTAAAAGGGATAAAGTTACTTCAGCTTCTTCTCAAAGGAATATGGATTAAACTACGAAAAGGAAGTACGAAAATGGGCAAAAGCTTGAGGAATATCCATAAAACTGGAATGACTCATTTATAGAAAGAAAATTGCAGTAAATTCCCAATTCAATCACGTGCTAAAATCTCAGTTACTTATATATCTGATCTATATCTTATCTGAGGGGATTTTTTTGTCTTATTAGGTATGGCGGAGATAAGAACAAACCATTGCTTTATAGAACTTTATGCATGACGCACATGTCATTTGATCCATGATCTTCTAGATGCTAAGGCAACCTATTACAGAGCAAGTTCACTTGATCGAATGACTCACTACAATTTTTTTTTCTGGAAATAACTTAGCCGCGTTGAATACGCGTATATTTGGATATGCATTGTTGCATGGAGATATTTCCAAGCTCCTCCCTAGACAATTGTCTAATTGACATATGTCCTGATCAAGAGATGATGTTATAAGATGATTTCTCTATAAATAGCAGAGCATGCCCACAAATCAGTTAACTCGGTTGATTCGTAGACATTACTCACAATCTGAATAACTGCTGGAACATTGAAGAGAACCTATCACTTTCAAGTAAAACGCATAGATACTTGAAAGACTAAGAGTGATAACTTATCAAGGAAAATTATAAGAAAGGCCTATGTCCTTTGAACACTTAGGTTCCCTTGCTCTGTGGTGTGCATTCTTATTGACACACCTGACATCTCAATCTCCTTTTTTTTGATCATTTCTTTGTCTTATTTACAGATCACATTCGAGAAGAAACGCTCTAGATAGAACGGCTGCGCGACAATTTAGGCTATTCTGAGACAAACTCTTCGGACTACATCTTTGTTGATGCTCTTGTATTAATGAATTCAAACTTTACCAAATAAAGTATTCAGATTATTGGTTATTACAAATTCCACATCACCAATACCAATTTTACTCCTAAATTAATATATGATTGTCGACCTTTTTATCCCTTTTAGGTCAAAGAGAACTATTCCTATTCTCTTCCTCTTCTTTTCACTTCAGCTCGTCTATACTTCGGTTGCGTTTCCATTTGTTGCTTGTATACAATACTCTACTCTTCTTTACTTCTTCTATTCGTGCATGAAGTTTTTTGAAACTTCCAATCACAGTTGCAAAGAGTTCATGGGTTTCTTTGATTTTGTTCTTATCATGTTTTTTCCAAAACCCATCTTCTCAGATTCTTCTTTGATTTGAAAAAGGTTATCGGAGATTTCTTTGAATTTCCTTAATCATGCTAGAATATCAAAGATCCGGAATGGATGAAAGGTATCGAGAGAAGAATACATGAGAATCCAGAGCTTGGTTTTGAAGAATTTGAGACCAGTAAGTTAATCAGGTCTGAGTTGGATAGGATGGGCGTTCTTTCTTGTTATCTCTAGGGTTGGTAAGGATAACAAACCTGTTGAGAATGTCACCAACAACCTAAATAGGATGTTGATAAATGATAAAAAAAAGTCTACGTTGGGTTTATTGGTAAGTTGTTAGGGATACACCCAACCCTATGAGGTATGAGAGTATAGGGAAATAATAGGAGTTTCACTTCTATTATGTTTAGGGAATAAAAAGAGTTTCACTTCTATTATGTTTAGCCCTAATTACCGGGTATTTATTTATACTTTTATAGTTTGGGGCTTCCTCTATCATTATAGCACATTATTTTGAGTTTTGGAGAATAATAGATCTGGGTGTGCATATGTGGACATAGGCACTATTTGCCGAACCACATAAATCTGCATTCTTGATTTCTTCTTCATCTTTTTTCTCTTTCTTTCTGAACACTAATAAATACCCAGTTGCAGTTCCGTGTGTACACTAGAAAACCAGAGATTTTAGAGTGGATGATAGGTATCAGGAGAAGAATACATGAGAACCTAGAGCTTGGTATTGAAGAATTTGAGACCAGTAAGCTAATGAGGTCTGAGCTGGATAGGATGGACGTTCCTTATAAATACCCAGTTGCAGTTATGAGTGTATGCTAGAAATCTAAAAATTTCGGAGTGGATGATAGGTATTAGGAGAAGAATACATTAGAACATAAAGCTGGTTTTGAAAAATTTGAGACCAATAAGCTAATCAGGTTTGAGCCGGATAAGATGGGCGTTCCTTATAAATACTTAGTTACAGTTACAATTCCAATCAGCTGAACTTTATTGAATGGATACAGGAAGTTCTCCCATTGGATGCAGTAATGTTTGTGTCACTTTTTGCTATTACCATTTGGCATATATGGCTTACCCGTAATGCTTTTATTTTTCAGCAATCCACCCCTTCACATCAATCTGTCCGGAGGGCTATTGTTAAATTATGGGGGAATGCACTTCTCTGAAGGACAACACCAAACGTTCTAGGCCTACTTCGGAGCAACTCATTCATTGGCACTAGCCTCCTCGTGGATGGTTAAAAGTTAATTTTGATGGGGCCGTTAATTTTGCTGATTGCAAGGCTGTGGCTGTAACACTTATTAGTGATAGCAATGGTCAAGTTGACTGCAGAGGGTGAATTTCTTTACTTTGATTTTGTTATCCTTGCTGAAGCATGGGTTGCTTGCTTGTGAATTAGACTTGCACAACGTATGGGGTTTTCTTGTGTTTTGGTGGAAGGTGACAATTGGATGGTCATCCAATGGCTACAGGCCTTTTCTTTGAATCTTCCTTGATGTGCTGCTGGGTTTGTTCATGAAGCGCGCCATACTCTCCTCTTTTACTCGTGTTCGGATTTTTCACACTTTTCGTGAAGGCAACATGGCAGCTGATCAGTTAGCTACTTTTGTTTTAAGTAAATGGTGTATCCGATTATTGGATTGACTATATACCATCATGTATTTCTTATGGGGTTCGTGATGATGTAATGGGTTGCACCACCCCATTTGGTCACATAAATGATTAAATTATCTCTGTTACGAAAAAAAAAAGAGGAAAAAAAAAAAAGGAAAAAAAAAAGAACAATCATGGATGCTCTTTCTATGCATGTCTCATTGAATATTCATTTATTTTGATTGACAATCTTTGAGATTCCTAAAATTGGATAATGCTTGTATGGGTTAAAGCTGAGCCGAATTGTGTTGAAAAGTCTGTTGTGGATTTTAGTTGATGGATTTGGGATTATAAAAATAGGATAATGCTTTCCTGGGTTATAAGCACTAAAATAAATGTATTATCAAACGCTATTTTCTTGAAGAAAGCAGTGTCTTTCCAAGTGCACTTTTGAAAAATATTAAGAGAGGGTTCGATGGCGGTCATTGCACGATACAATCTGATACACATTTCATAACGAGAACGAAACTCTGATTGCATTTGATTGGAGTGCCTACATCAATTAACACCCCCAAGTTCACACTTGATATATTTGATCTTAATTACTAGAAAGATCAGATGCACCATGATGGGTGCATGGTGCACTAATGGATCATGGACATGAACCCTGTGACGAAGACGACGATAGCGACTGCCGCTGCAATGTCGGGTCGGGGCATAATTCCTTCGGAAGCATGCGGTTTTTTGGGTGGAGAAGTCGTCACTGCCGGCGGAGAGGAAGTGTTCACTGCCGGCAGAGAGGAATTCGTTGCTGCGGGTGCAGAGGAAGGGGCTGTATCCAAATTCCAACAAACAACAAGTCAAGACAAGCTTCATATATGCATGTGATCATCCCTACGTTCTTCGAGATTTCAACTTAATAACAAGTATTCAAGGAAATCTAAAGCTTAACCTTTTGTGGAAGAATTTGTGAAGAACGCATAATCAGGAGTGCCGGGAAGTATATTCAGATACTCTGTAAAAACAATAACAAAGTCAAGTTATAATTCCATACATTAAAGCTTAGGAAGATCATAAGAGATAGGTTCAGATTAATTCAGAAACTGAATAGATACACCAAATTAATCGGAATTGGATGCGTGTGTCTTGTGTGCAAGCTTGTCTCACATTGGAAACTTAGAAATTTGAAAAGTGGTATATCTACTCTCTCCTTCCATGAGTCTTGTGTGTTTACAGAGAAACATAAAAGAATGTTCGCATACACGTGAAGCATATTGAGAAGGCCAGATCCGTGATTCCATAAAATTCTAACTTCCAGAGCTTTTTTGCATCTTTCTCTGCTATGTGATATCTTCCTTCTCTGACTCTCTCCGCAACCGTTTTGTAGTCTCTTTCTTATTACTCTTTTATAAATCTAAGCAAGCATTGGTGTGGAGTCTCTCTGTTATGCGATTTCTTCCTTTTTTGGTTCTCTTTGCAACCATTTTGTTCTCTCTTTTTTATTACTGCTTTATAAAACTGAGCAAGTATTGGTATGTGA
>JAUPMG010006268.1:0-15880 GCA_031762675.1 Pachysandra terminalis | reverse complement strand
CATGTTCTTTCCTTTAGGGACTTTCACCCATGGTGGAAGCTCACCTATCCACAACACAATTCAAGTCATTCAACACAAACACATCATAGTATTGGATACTCACAGTACCCTCAAACAGTCATTCATATTCAAGTCAACATCATCAAATTCATATCTAAGTTACACAGAAGTCAACCCAAGTCCAACATAGGTCAACATCGGATGCTAGAATCACTATTCACCCAATCTAGCCCTACATGACTAACTCTATCCATATTGATCCCATATTGAGGTCCTAAGACCACATCCCAAGCCGTTGAGTTGATAACACCTCATATACCCTTCATTCAGTCCGACAATTCCAAGTTTTGGACATTCACCTACACTTTCTAAGATTCGTGCAAATCTAGATCTTTTGCACACAAACCATCCATACAGGCATGTGTACAACCCAGTGGGAATCCTCCCCATAAAATTTGGAGTCATTTGGACTTCAGTAGCTGCTCGGTAGCTGCCGAGTCTTTTACCGAGGTTTTGATAGCACAGCTGCCGAAGCTCGGTAGCATGTCCCGATAGCAAATCATTTTCACCAATTTTGGTAGCTACTCGGTAGCTGTCGAATGACCTACTAAAGTCTCGGTAGCATGTCCCGAAAGCAAGTGATTTTCACTGATTTTGGTATCTAATTCGGTAGCTGCCGAGGCTGCTGCCGAACGTATAATTTAGGCCAAAATCGGGGTTTTTGACTAGGGCTTTGTACCACTAATCAAACCTATTGATTTCTAAGGTTTAATCACCCAAAAAAAATCTCTGAAACCTATACATAAACTCCAAACAACATATACACAAAACTAATTCATTCTCATGGATCAAACAAATAATCCTACTATAATAAATCATGGATTTTAAACACAAATAATATTCATAAGAACTTATGAATACACATGAACATAGCATCACAAGTGAACATGGAGATCAAACAACATGACTTTCTAGTTCATATAGATCCTAGATCTAATCATGCTCACATACCAGAATACACAACCAACTATATTTATAGCATTGAGATAATACATAAAATCAAATACCGTAAAAACACAAGAATCCCTACCTCTATCACGTGTTCTAGTATCGACCCTCGTCGATTTGCTCTTGCCTTTTTAGGTGTTGTCTGGTCAGGGTTCTCTTCCCTTTATCCCCGTCTTCCAACCAGTCGTCGTCGTCCTCGCTCTCCTCAGGACCATCATAGCCCACATCTTCCTCTTATTCGTTTTCTTCATTTTTCTTCTTTTGTTTCCTCTTTGGTTCCTTCCTTTCACCTATGACCCTTTCTTCATCTTCTTCTTCCTCTCTCTTCCTTTTTACCTCCCTAGCATTCTTCCTTTTCTGGTATTTTACTATCTTCTTTATTTCTCTTTCTTCTTTTTCCTTCTTTCCTCTTGGTCTCCTCATCTTAGGTTTTTCTGCAAACTTCTACACCAGAACTTCCTTTTTCTCTCTCTCTTGGTTTGGATGTCCCAGCCTAGAGACACAGTCTCTCTCCTCTTCTAGTTTCTAGGTTCCCAAATTCAATTGAACTCTATCTCTTTTATTTGTTTGAATTTAATTTTTTTAATTTGAAATTCAAATAATTAGAGAATAATACGTAGGATTGTTTAAGTTGCTTAATTCCTTAATTAACCTTATTAATAACATAATTACCTACTCAAGTCCTGTTGGGCTTTTAATTGGGTTTTTGGCCCAATTCGACTTCTATAAGGGTTAGTCCATATTGGTTAGTAGTCCAGCCCATTTAATTAATCCTTAATTAGTTAAGTACTTGTCCCATAGTTTTACATAATTATCAATTAGTCCAATCCTACTAAGTGGCTTTCATATAATTTCAATGTATAATTAATAGATTAATTTAAGATTTAATCTTTAATTATCCTAGTTGGGTCCGGATCACTACAAAGTGCCCACGCAGAAAGCCGAGCCCCGAAGAGGGGAAGAGGAAATGAAACAAGACCCGACCGCCCTCTCCCTCTGACACCGAGTTGCTCCTCGGCCCAACTGGATGTTCTACTAGAGAGATGGATCCTGGACAACCGTATTGTGCTACCTCCCATAGACCGAGAACCAACTGCTCAAGAGAAGAGAGACCCCCGGTATTGCAAGTTCCACCAGAAGGTGCGCCACGCGACCTTCGAGTGCTACGCCTTGAGGAGGATATACAAGCTCCAGGCTGCTGACGGGGAGGTGGATCTCCAACCCGAACAAGTACATACAGACCCCTTGCCCGCCCACAACGGCAGGGGAAGAGAAGCGGTCAACGTGTTTTTTTCTGAGATTGAAGGAGGAACCGTGGCTGAGAGGAAGCTGGTGCCGCCTAAGCTTTTGAGGCTCGAGAATAGCCTTGAGGAGATCGGCTTCTCGAGGCAAGAGAGAGTTGCTATGCAGGCTTATGCCCAGAAACTGCCATTGTTGGAAGCAGATATGGCTTGCGCTGCCGACTTTCGGAGTACGGCGTTATTACCTTTGGAAAGGAATATATGATAGTGGCGAATGAGGACCACCGTCTGGCCCTATACTTGAATTCTATTTTGCAGGGAGTAGATATTAGGCAGTCGCTAGTTGATGCGGGGTCCTCCTTGAACATTATCCCCCGTAGCATTTCGAAGGCGATCGGCGTATCCGCGGACTGGAATGTTCCCCAAGCGATCAGGATATACGGGTTCGACGCATGAAGCCAATGCGCCCTAGGTCATGTGACCCTCGAGCTTCAGGTGGGGCCATACAAGTATCCGACACTCTTCCATGTACTGGAGAGTAGTCTCAGCTACCACATCCTTCTTGGCTGACCCTGGATTCATCGCTGCCGCCTTGTCCCCTCCACGTTTCATCAGTGCTGCAAAGGCTTCAAGAAGGGAAAGATGGTGCGGCTGGTCGCTGACCCATGCCCATTCAACGAAACCGAGGTTCATCTCGTGGGCGGGACCGAGTACAACGAGCTGGCCCCGTAGGCGAATGCCAAGTGTCCCTGCCTCAGGGAATCCCATTGCCCGCCTGGCCTATTATACAGGCCGAGCCCGGGGTAGCGTTGCTGGAACCCGACCCGTCCAAGAGAAAGGTGAAGGAAGAGAGGAAAAGAGAAGGAAAGAAAGATGCAGGGAAGAGGTCGAAGAGGCCTTCTGAGGAAACGGTGACTGAGCCCGAGTCTAGAGCCCGGTGCACAAGAGTTAAGATTGGGGACGGGCAGTTTGTCTACAAGTGTGGACCGAGACCAAGAAGTCAAAGTCAAACCCACCAAAGACTACCTCGGGAGGAGTGAAGATTCAGGAAGCCGTCCTCGCGGTAGACGACGAGAGCTCAGATGATAGTGACAATGAAGGTGGACCCTTCCCAACTGACGTTCTCGATGTGAGCCATGATATACAAGACGCACCTGAGCGCCTCGAGGATGGCGTGAAGACGGTCCTTGAGACCTTGAACGAAGTGAATAAGAGAAACGGACTACCTTTGTAAACATTAATCTATCTCCTAAGGAGAAGTGTAACCTCATTAACCTTTTGAAGGAATACAAAGATGTCTTTGCTTGGTCGTATGATGAGATGTGTGGTTTAGACCCTCAGTTAGTCACGCACAGACTTCACTTATCTCTCAAGGTTAAACCGGTCAAACAACCCGCTAGGGTGTTCAAACCGAAGATACAACTTTAAATAAAGAATGAAGTGGAGAAACTCCTGAAAGCCGGTTTTATCAAACCCGTCCAGCACCCGATGTGGCTAGTGAATGTTGTTCCAATCAAGAAGAAAAATGGACAGATCCGGTGTTGCGTGGATTTCTGTGATCTCAACAAAGCAAGCTCTAAGGACGAGTTCCCTTTGCCAAATATGGACATTTTAATAGACGCCACGGTAGGGCATGCAATGTTTTCCCTCATGGACGGCTTTAGTGGATATAACCAAATCAGAATGAGTGGTTCTGATGCCCCTCACACCGCGTTCCGCACCCCACTAGTTAATTTCCACTACACGATGATGCCCTTTGGGTTGAAGAACGCCGGGGCCACCTACCAGCGAGCCATGATCGCCATTTTTCATGATATGATTCACTTTAAGGTGGAAGATTATGTTGACGATATCGTTGTGAAGTCCAAGGAGCGGCAAGGTCACCTCGAGGTTCTAGAGAAGGTTTTTCAGAGGTGTTGGCTTTACAATCTCAAGATGAACGCGGCTAAATGTGCCTTCTGGGTCACTGCCGGGAAATTCCTAGGTTTCGTTGTACACCGGCACGGTATTGATCTTGATTTTGCCAAAACGAAATCTATCCTCGAGTTATGCCCGCCCCGGACACCGAAACAACTGAAGTCTTTCCTTGGAAAAGTTTTCTACATCCGGAGGTTCATACCCGGCCTATTTGCCTACATCGCTCCGTTCATGCCTCTGGTGCGCAAAGGGACCCCCTTCTTGTGGTCTCAGGAATGCCAACAGACGTTTGAAAAGATCAAGGACATTTTGAAACACCCGCACACTATGGTCTCATCCTCACCCGGGAAACCTCTACGGATTTACCTCGCTACCTCGGAGACCACCATTGGAGGCCTACTTGCTCAAGAAAATGCCGAGGGGACCGAGAAGCCAGTATATTATGTTAGCAGGCTCCCTCCGGGGGGCCGAGTTGAAATATTCTCAAGTGGATAAGTTTTGCTTGGCCTTAGCTCACGTGACCCAGAAGATGCGACATTATTTGTTGGCGTGCCCGACCTACTTGAGCACCAAGGCAAACCCTATCAAGTATCTGCTCTCTCAACCAGTGCTTACAGGGAGATACACCAAGTGGCTCCTGCAGCTATCCGAGTTCGACATTCTCTGTGAGCACCCCCCGCGCCATCCGTGGGCAAGCTGTAGCCGACCTGCTCGCGGCCTTTTCTAAGGTCGAGGAGGAAGAGTTACTGGAGTTCGATATCGATGTTGTCGAGGAGCGAGAATGGCAGATGAAGTTTGACGAGTCAGTTAACTCTGACGGTGGCGGTGCCGGTATTGAGTTCATTGCTGATAACGGTATCACCTGTACTTCTCCTTCAAGATAGACTTCCTCTGCACCAACAATAGGGCCGAGTATGAGGCCATGTTGATTGGTCTAATCTTGGCAAGACAGTTATGGATGGATAAACTCAAGGTTCTCGGGGATTCGAAAGTTACCATCAAATCAATGAGGATTTTGCTGTCAAAGAGCCAAAGTTAGTGCCATACCGAACCGTCATTCAAGCCTTGATGAAAAAAATTTCAGAATGCTCGTTATTTCATGTTCCGAGGTCGAAGAATCACCAACCTGATCATTTAGCCAATCTCGGGAGCAGGATTGTCTTGGATGGAGGCTCGCAGCGACTCGACGTGATAAAAAAAGTCCTTCCAGTGACTCTCGACCTCGTCATCGAGAAAGAGAACATCCTTCCCGCGGATTGGAGGCATCCGATCCTTTACAAGCTTCGGCACCCAATATCACCAAGCAGAGTCCCGGTGCGCAAGCTGGCCGATTTCGTGGAGATTGACGGAGCCCTGTACTTCCGAGCTGTGAGTGGCGTCTTGTTAAGGTGTATCAGTCACGAGGAATCCCGGCAAAGCCCTTCTCGGCATCCACGAGAAAACCTGTGGAGTCCCGGACGCCATTCCACTCAGCAGGAGGTTACAAAGACTCGGTGTTTACTGGTCGACCATGGTGTATGACGAGGCCAAGGTGCAAAGGAGTTGCGAAGGTTGGCAGAGACCAGCTGACACAATGGAAGCCTACCCAGTAGATACTCATGAAAGGGATTGGAGACGACCCTTCTTTCTCTTCTTACGAGACAGGGTTTTGCCGTCCAATGTAGTGGAGACACACTGGATTCGTAGAAGAGCGGCACAATTTCAGATACATGGTGACGACCTGTTCCGGGTTAGCTTCAATGGCCCCCTTTTGAAGTGTTTTGGACCTCAGGAGGCCGAGGTCGTCCTGAGGGAAGTCCACTCCGGTTCCTGTGAATCCCACCAAGGGCAGGAGAAGTTGTTTGATCAGTTGATGACCATCGGTTACTACTGGCCGACCAGGAGGAATGATGCCTTTGACTATGTTAGGAAATGCTCCCCGTGCCAGATACAAGGTAACGTCCCAAGGTGTCTCCCCAAGGAATGCAATCGATCCTAATGCCCTGGCCCTTCCACACTTGGGGGTTCGATTTGATCGGTCCCATCAACCCCCGAGTAGGAGGGGCATTCGTGGATCCTGATGGGCACCAAGTATTTCACCAAGTGGGTTGAAGTTGTCGCGTTGCGAAGGGAAATCGGGGAGGTAGTAGCCCAGTTCATCCAGGAATGCATCATCTTTAGATTTGGACCGCCCCAGAGAATCATCACAGATAATGGTTTGTCTTTCCTAAACAGGCATGTTCGGTTGTTACTGGCCAAGCACCGGGTCACACATCTCAAGTCTACCGAGTATTATCCACAGGGGAATGGTGTCACGAACCAACCCGAAAATTTAAAATTTTCGGATTATGTTGCGACCTTCACCCCATATTGCTATGGAGGTGGATCAACATGGTTAATCATAAGCGGAAGTTCCAATTACGTTCTAGTAAGATATAAGTAACTAATATTACATTATGTGAATCTGAACAATTCTAAGAAAAGAGAGTCTAACTCTAGACTAAGTTAACATGTTATCAGAGTGCTATACCCAAACCAATCTCTTATCTACCAAGCTCTACGAACTGAAAGGTCTGCCTAGACCTCAAACTCCTCTGCAGCCGCCACGACTAACGAGCCTGAAATGTTGGTTGCTAAAAAGCATGAGCTCCACGAGCCAATAAGTACATAAATTCAAGAATATAGTACAATCTTAGAGTCTAAACATTTACAATATTCCAAGTTCAAGAAAAAAACAAAAGCTTAATAATGCAGGATGCCTGTGGTAATTTAATTATTAATGCATGTTGTGCATTTAAATACAGTAATCACCACGATGATCTAAGAAGCAGTCTAATATGGTATGCAAATGTATCAGCAAACACAAATGAAAATGCAACTCTGTCTGAGTGTCAGTATAACTTGTTTCCTCCTGATCCAGCCTCTATTTCGGGGTGTCACAGCAACCTGAATTCGCCCCAGGGTGTTCCAGCAACCTGAAATCACCCCGTGTAGGTCCAAGGAAATATGGCTATTCTACGTGTACAACACAATTTTAAGGGTTTTCAACCTAGAGGGCATAATCCCCACCTCTTATTTTTTATCAGTTGCCCGCAGACCGAGACTTGCAGCCACTTGTAGTATCCCTCAGGAAAACATGATCATCTGACTAAACTACAGAGGTCCTGTTATCTTTTCTTTGTTCATGGCCCAGAGCCCTCGGGCAAAGAGAAAGTCTATTGGGTTAGCTATACCCTCAACTAAATCCAACCGGTCCCTCCCTAGATGTGAAATTCACATCACACTCATGTCCAGTCACAAGACCCAACCTTGAGGTCTTGGAGTACAGGGTCACACTCTTGACCATACAATGGTCTCGAGTTCAATGCTGTGCAAGTGGAAAGGTGCACGCTGCCTAAACAGTCAAATAATAGTGTACAAGGTGTAAACACACAATTCACAACATCAAACACGATCTCACACAGAATCACAGAATTCAGAGCATCAACATAATCTCACACAGAATACAACAAACCATTCAAATAATAAACACACGACCCAGAGTATCCAACACAATCTCACATAGAGTACAGTACGTCATTCAAGTAACACAAAGTGGAAACACTGAGAAAACAAGTGTGTGGGGTTAACTAGGTGTTCATGATGAAAGTATCAGATGCGCCATTAACTGTAAGTGTAGTGACCATTCCAGGTCTAACATTCACAACTCAACATCTCATCATCCCATGAATTTGGGTCAATGAGGAAGCACAACATATAATGATCGCATCTGAACCCACATGATGCCATACTTGAAAGAATTGGGAGAACCCTAGGTTACGTGTCAAGTGAATTGTGATTTCTACGGGGCATATTCCATATGTTCCATGTTGTCATAATATCTCCCTAACTCAAGTGATAGTGTGAAAGCTTCTAAAACAAATACTACTATACTAAATAACGACAAACTAGTACAACCAACATCAAATCCTATTTAATTAGGTCAGGACAAGTTTATGGTCAGAAGGGTCAAATCTGGGTGTTTCGGCGCACCTAAGTCAGCTTCGACGACCTCTTCGGCCCACCTACTGAGATTCGGCGACCATTCTAGGGGACTAAGTTTCGGCAACCTCTTGGCGTACCCTTCGGTGCGCCTAAGCTAACTTCGGCGTACCCTTCGGTGCGCCTAAACTAACTTCGGCGGGAATTCATCTTTGGTGACCCTTTTGGCTCGCCTAAAGGTCCGCCTACAACCCAGAAATGGATTCGGTGACCCTTTCGGCTCGCCTAAGGGTTCACCTAAGGTCGCAAACAGCCAAAAATGAAGGGGTTTTTCATCTAAACTAAGTTTTCTCAATTCCTAAACACTGAGAGGTTAACATAAGTCATTTTCAAGTAGAAAAACACAACAACAAACCATAGATTAGCATTTAAACATATTGCAATAACTTGAAGAATATATAAAAACTTAGAAACCTAAGATTCAACCTAACTAAATTCATGAATTTAATACTTAACTTAATCCATGCAAGCAAGATCCACCATTGCCATTCCAATGCAAACCTTCCCTTCTTCTTCCATGCTCCAACCCAAGAGATCCAACACAAAACCAACCCTAAATATCTTCATTTCATGTTTTCCCCAAATCTCAAGCCACATGAACTAAACCCAAACCAAATTAATCCAAATGACCCCCAAATGAGATTCTTTCTCATTCTTCTCCAACAAGTCAAGCCATGTGGCATAATCTAAGCTTTTCAAGACAACTACTTTAATCTCAACCATACACCTCATAGAAACAAGGATAATTACAAGTTTGCCATTAGCTCAAATACTTAAAGGACAAATTACTATATAAAGCACTAGGACCATACAATCATCACGAACACGATCGCATGGTCGGCTCAAATCCGATCGGCGATCAAAACAAAGAAATGAAACATCACAAATTTTTAAAACATAAACATGCTTAAATAAAAGATTAAAAACCGGCAAAACATTATAATTCTTCTTTAATTATTAAATTGGGTTATCTGACCTATTTTGGTTTCTTAATTTAAATCTGGCTAACCTAATCAGTTTTATTGATTGAAGGAAATCTATAGTGTCTTGTGAAGTTAATAATTTTAAGTGTTCTTAATCCTAATTAATTAGTGAAATTAAGTAGTAATTTCCCAAATTATTATTTTACCCTTAAGTCTATCAGTTTAAACTAATCAATTAATAATCTAAGGATCTCTAGTGTGTCTTTGTGTGATTAAGGACACTAAATGCTCTAACTAGATTTACTAAGTGAAATTCACTTATCAATCTAAACAAATTACTCTCCTACCCTAAGGTTTTCAGTTATCATTTTTCACGAATTATTTCAGGTTATTACAATTGGTCAGGCCGAGGCCACAAACAAGACCCTTATCAAATTATTAAGTAAAATGACTTACGATCATCAAACCCAGTGGAACAAACATTTGTTCAACGTTCTCTGGGCTTATAGGGTCTCGAAGCACCGTGCAACTCAAGCTAGCCCTTTCTCGCTGGTTTACGGGACCGATGTCGTGCTCCTTATGGAGTTGCAAGTCACCTCGGCTCGGGTATTGCACGCAACGGAGATCGACTGGGACACTCACAACCTAGCCGCGATCCGGATGCATGAGTTGGATAGCCTTGATGAGAAGCACGAAAGGGCTTTCGCCCGTAACCAGCAATATCACTAAATCATTGCCAAGGCTTACCGAAAGAAGGTGTCACCCGAGATTTCCATATAGGCGATTTAGTCCTCAGAATCTCATGGTTCGAGCAGAGAAACACCATCAAACCTAAGTTCGCACCCCAGTGGAGTGGACCTTTTCAAATTATTCAGGCTTATGCCTCTAGTTACTATAAGATATTATCATTTGAAGACGATGCCCGAGAAGAGATTGTGAACGAAAAATGTTTGAAGCAATATTATTATTAGATGGCGAGTCTTTTGACGATACGCGCACCCTTTCCTTTCCTCCACCAGGTTTTCCCCTTGTTCCAGCGCCAGGAGCTCTTCCTCCCTTGTAGCGAGAGCCTCCTGCAAAGCTTTTTTCTCTAATTGCTTCTCCCCTTGGGCATGGATTAGCTGCGAGATTGCGATGGCGTCTTTAGCAATGCTTAGTTGTAGCTCTTATCTCTGCATCAGTCGGGCCGTGACTTCCTCTATACCAGATAGGTGGTCTCTCAACCAACCTATGTTGAAGCCCAAGTCCTCCATCCCGGATGCTCGCCTTCCACGCGTCAAGCTCGGCCCCAGTCAACCTTACGTAGCGGGGCCTCGAGATGGATTCCATAAGGGAACATAGCTCTATGTAACCCTCACTTCAAACCCAGGTCAGAGGGACCTTCTCCTTGTCCGAGATATCTCCGTAGGCCCGGAAGATGACTTCCATCCACTCCACCGCATCCTCGGGAATGTAATACCCTTCGAACTGTGTGATGTCGCGGACCTCGCGGTAGCTGACGGGCTCTTATTTTGTCTCTTTGCTGGTCTTGGGGGTTCGGACGGCGCACGGTGGTCAATTGCAACAGCCAGTGGGGGGAAGAGGTCCCGTGCCGAGATCAAAGCATCTGGCGGGGTAATGAAGTCTCCTACCAGAGCCGTAGCGTCTGGTGAGGGGATGGGGTCTTCTGCTAGGGTCGTGATGGCCGGAGGGCTCGGAATCGCCACCCGATCCACTCCACCTCCCACCTGGGGGCTGTCCAAGACCTTCACGGTCGGGATGGGAAGAGAGGACCCTCGGAGGAAGAAATGGTTGCAACGTCTAGATCCTCTCTCTCCCCTTGTAGCTCATCATGAGGGTTCCCCGGTGGTGAGCTCGAGGCGGTGTCCTCTCCAGACCCCTGGCCGGGGACATGTGTCTCTAACTGCAGGGGACTCGCGACATCGACATTGTCTTCTTTCTCGCCCCGAGCCCCGGACTCTGCAACGGCTCTGATCTTAGCCTCCACCTCAGCGAGGACCCGTGCAGTCTCAGCGGCCGCAGACCGAGCATCTGCCTCGAGGGGATCTTCTAAGGTGACCATGTGCAGGGGGACCTCCATCCAAGAATGGGAATCCGCATCATCTGAATCAAAGTCTTCAAGCTCGGACCCCCCATCATGCTGGCCTTCCTCACCCCCATCCTCGGCCTCTTCCCCTCCCGAGCCCAGGTAATCATCGAACTCATCTTCGGCCTCGGGAGGAGTTTGGAAGGGCTCTGCAGGGGGTAGCCTCGCCTCAATCCTTCGGTAATCATCTAACTCTGCGACCATGGCCGAGGTGGTCATGAGTGAAGGATGAGGTAGGCCCAGGACCCTCGGCTTGTGTTTAGCCCTCCCATCCAGGAGTTTCTTCTCCACCACGGCCATGCCCGACATCACGGTCTCCTTGTAGGTGGTTTCAAAAGCTTCCTTCGGCATCTCGACCAGCGATTGTGCCAGATCCTGAAAAAAAAGAAAAGAAATGCATATGGTAAAAGGTTTGGAGAGACGAGAGAAACAAGTCCAG
Organism: Pachysandra terminalis; assembly: GCA_031762675.1. Taxonomy (NCBI): domain Eukaryota; kingdom Viridiplantae; phylum Streptophyta; class Magnoliopsida; order Buxales; family Buxaceae; genus Pachysandra; species Pachysandra terminalis. The sequence goes on along the minus strand of JAUPMG010006268.1, from coordinate 4,246 downwards.
TTTCAAGTGGCGGTAGGCACGTTAGCCCGAGGCGCAGCATACCAGGTTCAGCTGGCTGCCTTTCCCTTTGATCCCCAGCTACCTCTGGATCTTAAGGGCTTGACTGAGGACGCGAGGAGGGGCATCCCCTTCACGCCCCACATTGTCCTGAGTTCCTGGTTAATGAACAAGCCCGACATCAATAACCCGCCCCTTCACAAATATGAAAGAATAATACGGGTACATACCTTGAGCAGGTCGTTCCTCAGCAGCTGTAGGGGCTGAGGCCAACGGGACATCAATCCTGGGTTTTTCCGTAGCCGGGACCGGATTATCAAAGGAAGCAAAGTTAAAACGTGACACGGACAATATGTTTCATGGCAGACCCAAGAAGAGTCGAGTGTGATAGTTACCTTTTTTGGGGGCCTAGGAGCATTTGCCGATTTTCTTTTGGTCCCTTCTCCGTCCTTCCCAGAGGGAGCAGAGGGGGTCGCGACCTCGAGTGAAGCTGCCTTGGCGGTAGGAGCACTTTTCCCCTGAAAGCAAGAGTTGACCAAAAAAATTTGGTGATGAAAAGGGAAGAAGTGGGGCAATCAAGCACTACATAACCTCAGAAGCGGCACGGGTTACCTTCGTGGGAGGCTTAGGAGCCACGGGTGAGCCCACGCTGCTCGGTTGCTTTTTCTTCTTCTTCCCTGGGGCTGAAGAGCTACACAGGGGGAAGACTGTGATGGGGACAAGGTCCGGCGCGATGTCCGTGCCCCCGTCCTGGGCAACAACCTCCAAGGCCCCCACCTCGAGGTTGGTGGTTGAAGACGAGACAACGGGCACGTATCGCCTGTAAGCAAGCTCTGAGAGGGGAGGCCGAGGGTTTGGCTTCGAGATCCCCTTCGAATCTCCGGTCTTCTTCAACCGCGTGTCCCGACCGTCTACGGAGACAAGGGTAGGCACCGGGGGTAACTCGTTGAAGGCAATGGCCTCCGAGTGAAGGTGCTTCCAAAGCTTTAGCCAGGACTCAGAGGCTCCCCCTTTCTTGTTTAGCGGGACCGTCTCGACCGTGTCCCAGGCGTTGAGGAACTTAAGCCCGTGCCCCAGAGTGTACCTCTCGCCAACTTCCTGGGGTTTGGGGTCGGGAAGTGTGTTCACCCGGGGGGATTTCTGATCTAGCCCGAATTGGCGCACCACCCGGTTCGAGTTATAGGCCATCAGGCGTGGGGTCAATGTCTCGATCCCACCTAGGACGTAACCATGGTGGATCATCACCAAGTAGGCTTGTAGCTCCTGGGGAAGCTCGTGCCATGCCGACACCGGGATCAACTCTCCACCCTCAATGTTGGCTCCCAAGCTTTGTTCCACGCCCTTGATCTTCCGGTTGTAGGGGCCGAATTCGAACTCCATCTTGTGATCCAAGATGAAGGATATGCTCATGTCGGTCCTAGGATGTTCCCCAGACCAGAAGGCCACGCGAGGGTAAGGGCCTTCGTCTCCAGTGACTTCCTCACCCTCGCGAATCATTGCAGAAGCGTAGTTCGGGTAGCGCTCCCACAGGAACAGCTGCAGGAACCCGGCATCGACCACAGTCTCTATGACGCGTTCCCCTCGGGCACGTGGCTGATCCACGGCTAGAAGATCCAAGCTCTCGTATAAGCTCCCCATGAACAAGGGAGCCAAGGGCACAGTCACACCCTGTGCCAGCTTGATGGCCAGCCGGAGCATGGCCTCATTCACTTTGTCGTCCGGGAAGCTCGGTAAGACATAGTGGGACAACCACAGAGTGATGAAGGCCTTAAAGGCCAAAGGGTTGTCCCTACCCTCGCCATCCACAATGTCAAGGGCCTTAACGTGGCGGTCGACGCTCTCCTCCTGCCAGAAGTAGCGTATCCACCCCTACTTGGTGCGCCGTTTGCCGAGGGTGCCCACAGGGACCCCCGATCTGATTACCGGTGTCCTGGCAGTTTCTCTAAGGTCGTTTGTCAGCTCGGCTTCATTCACCCGCTCTTCCTTTGTCAGTTTTATGGAGGCCAGGTTCTAACACCCCAACACTGGGAGACAGGCTAGAACTTCCACGTCCTCAAGCGTCGAGATAATCTCCCAAAAGGCAGTGAGGAACGTGTGTGTACGAGAATTCCACCTCAACACTAGCTTCCCTAGACTATCATTGTCGCGAGAGACGTCGAGCAGCAACGAGCGCACCGGGTCGAAAATGCTCGCCTGCTTCAACTTGTGGCTCCGCTCAGGGTCAGCAAGCACCGACCAGCACCAGTTCTCCCAGCGGATAAAGACCCTCAAATAAGATCTGAAACCGATGGGGGAGAAAGGATAGTCCCCCCGCGAGATGCGGAAGTAGGGGACCTCCCTGAAGATCTTACTGTTTTCCTCCAAGTCCCCAGGAAATTCTAGGTAGGGGTTGCGCAGGGTCTGTTCATCCTTCATCAAAGGAGGGATCCATCCCTTCATTCCCATCCAGAAACTTGAGGTCTTCCGGGGAGAGGTGGGAACAGTGACACTCGCCGAGGCCTCGGTCTTCTTCTTCTTTCCCTGAGATTTTACGGGTGCCATGGCTCTAAGAAAGAAACTTGATAGATGACTGGAAACTTTGCACAAGGAATCTGGAGGAAGAAGAAGGCTCAGACAATAGGGAGATGAACAGCAAGTAACCTGAGTGACGGGGCTATCATCTTATTATAAAGAAATGAAGGGAATGATTAGGTTGCATGGGAACCGTCAAACGATGGCTTGGAGGACACCGAGGCAGCGAAACGGTGATCCAATCCCGATATGACACCTACGCTTGCATTTAATGTAGCTTCTCCAACACGCTCGAAGAGGCCATGCGACGGTTGCCTTTTTGACGTCTACGCTGCCCGGCCAATCAAACTGCAGCTAAAGCCTACAGCAGATCGTTGCTCCGAGATTTACGCTCATAACGTGTCACATCAGCCCATTTTAAGCGCATGGGACTAATGATGGCCCCATTTTTTGTAAATTCAAATTGGGCCAATGAATGCACGTCGCGTGGCAAGGGTTGTGATCCTTACAAGCCAGGTTACTTCAAACATGCAAGCCTTTCTCAGCAGCCGAGGTCGGGCTAACTCCCATCGGATCCCGAGGTAAGGCTAAACGTATAAGGTATACCCCTTTCAAAGGTCACGAGCTCGGGCTAACCCCCACCGGATCCCGAGGCAAAGGTAACCCATTTGCTGGATATAAGGTAGACCCTTTCAAAGGTCGCGAGGTCGGGCTAACCTTGACCGGATCCCGAGGTAAGGCTAAACCCCTTACCGGATATAAGTTAGACCCATTTCAAAGGTCACAAGGTCGGGCTAACCCCCGCTGGATCCTGAGGCAAAGGTAATCCATTTGCTGGATATAAGGTAGACCCCTTTCAAAGGTCACGAGGTCGGGCTAACCCCCTTACCGAATATAGGGTAGACCCCTTTTAAAGGTCACGAGGTCTCGCAAACTCCCACCGGATCCCAAGGCAAAGGTAACCCCCTTGTCGGATACGAGGCAAACCCCTCTCAAAGACCGAGGTAAGGGCGATCCCCTTACGGGATCCCGAGGCAAAGACACCCCTTTGCCGAATATGAGGTCACTCAATTTCAAAGACCGAGGCAAGGGTAACCCCCTTACCAGATCATACTGACCCCGTTCTAAAGGCTCCAAACATGATAGGCCTTGTCCAAGGGGTCGAGGTAGGGTTGACCACCCGAGAATGGTCATCTGAGAGGAAATAAGTTTCCCAAGGACGGATAGACCATGTTCAGATCTCGGAATACCGAATGTGGGACCTCACAAGCTACTGGCCCTCCCCTCCGAGGGCGGGAGTGCTCATCCTTCTCGCCAAAGAGGAGGGACCCCCCTCTAGCAACCTACTAAGGTAAAGTGCCTAAGTGTTGTAGAATCGTTACCCCATTCCGGGGTGCGGGTTGTAGGCAAATGTTCAAGGCAGAGCCGACTCGAGAACACCGACTATCACAGGGGCGCAATCCCAAGAGATAGTGACGGGCCCCGTTGACCTGACATATTGGGATATCCAATGGACACTGTAGACACCCCAATTTGCACGAAATGAATTGTTCTTTTTTTCTGTTTTGCAGCTCCTGGACGGCTCAACTTGAGACTCGGCACTCCAAAATCACCTTTAATTCCCACCTTTTCTTACATGTGCAAAATCTCTCAAAAAGCCTAAAAAACCATCAAAATGACCAAAATACCCCTGATGACCCCACTTTCTCTATTCTTCATCCGTAATCAAATTATAATC
>JAUPMG010006218.1:0-15883 GCA_031762675.1 Pachysandra terminalis | reverse complement strand
CAACAAGGCAAGACCCCTTTGGGGAGTTGCTAGCTTCTTTAAGAAGCTAAGTGCTCCTACTACGGTCCACATTGGTATTACACCTTTCAGATGTTACGAACTCGCATAATTAATTTCTTAATTATAATTCTTATCTCATTTTGCTTATAAGCACTTATCGAAAAATTTACTCGTCAACGGCATTTCAGTTCACTGTGCTCATGACCTTTTTGAGACGCAAAAATTTCTAAACTGCCCTTACCTAAAATTTTAAATTTTTCGGGTTCTCACACCCATTATACTCATTAATCAATTAGTTACTAAACTAGCCCAACAATCCAATTAATGCACCATACGACCAAGACAATGTCCAGCCCAAATCAGACATAATTAATTACACTACTCTCCCCCAAGCTATCCACTAATTACAAATTGACACTCAACTCAAATACTTATCTTACAAACTAGTCATCAATGTTCTATTTAGTTTAGGAAACCACCTTATTAAATCAAAAAAATTACCCATTCATTCATTAACTCAATCAATTACTCAAAAATCAATTATTGTATTATATTTTCTAGACCCGGGTCTCTGCAATGATGCATGATGTTAGGATGGGAAAATGTCAAAGGATGTGAGTTGGTTAACATATGATGTGTGTGGGTCCTGTGTAAGCACTATGATCTGTGATATGTAATATGAACAGTGATATGTAGCATGAATGGTGATGTGTTTAGAGTGATGCTAGATGCATTCGCTGGAATGAATGTATTGAGAGTGACTCTAGATGAGTTCGCTAGTTGATTGTGTGGGGGAGGCTTTCCACCATGGGTATTATCTCCAAAAAGGAAAGAGGGACGTGGTTTTTCTACCTTGAGTAGTATCCCCAGAAAGGTAATGGAAAAAGGGTGACTTTCTACCTTGGGTCAGAGTCCCCTAAAAGAAATGGATAAAGTGATTTCGGTACTCCTGAGATAAGAGGGACCATGACATGGCCGTATGAGCATATTCCTGGGACAAAGTTTCCTTGAGGAGATGTGGGTTTGGATTCATGATTAGGCTTGGCCTAACAACCTTACATATGCATTGCATCATCTCATTCTTGATATGCATTGCATCATACCTCATATTACATTACATTCTGATTGTGTGCTTGTTTCATCATCTGTGTGCTCATAGCATTCACCTGCATGTACGTCATTGATTATGTGTGACGTGTGATTGTGGACTGATTTTGTGTGATGTGTGATTATGGACTGATTATGTGTGATGTGTGATTGTGGAGTGATATTAGTGTGTGCTATATGATTGTGGATTACATTATGGAATGTTGTGGGATGTGCTACTTGTGTTGTAGTATAACTTGTGGTTGTGATTGATTGTGTTGTGTGAATGATATGATATGTGAAGAGGAGAACTGTTACTATTTAGAAGGTGCCATGAGAGTTGGTAGCCTTGGATGTGGATATGAATCATGATTTTATAGAAAGCATGCTAATACACTAGATAATTGAATGTGAAGAATATTTATTGATTTGATAAATATTTAATACAGTAATGCTCATGATTAGGATTATGCCTATTTTCTGAATGATAATAAGAAAATTATAAGTATGAGTATTCCCTATATATGCTTATATGTATTTAAAATGGTTATTAATGCATGTGTGATCTACATACATACACACACACACACACACACACACACACATATGTGTGTGTGTGTGTGTGTGTGTGAAATATGGTGGTTTAGATCATGCGAATGTATCTCATATGGTTGCTTGATGAATATGATGTGTGTGAGCATGATATACTATGTTTTGTGAATTGCATTAATAATGAGCATTAATCTACATGAGAACATTGTGACTTTGATTAAGTCCAATGAGTCTGACTTGACACCATGATTCCTTGATGAGGAATTGATGAGAGGGCATTGTAATGGTGAATTACAATATGAGTGAGATTTATCAGTCCCGGAAGGACTGTGATGTGTTATTGTGGGTTAAGGGATTTGCTACCCCAATAAACCAAATGCTTGTCTAGTTGGACAAATGCTCGTCTGGTAAAACAAATGCTTGTCTGGTTGGACGAATGCTCGTTTGGTTAGATGAATGCTTGTCTTCTTGGAAAAATGCTTGTCTGGTTTGATAAAGGACTGAGTGAAATTCTCTTAGTAGATCGTGTTTTTGTGATGCAACACTAAGGAGGATCTGTGTAACCCCTTGGATTCGTCTTGTGCTAAAAAATAGATTCGGGGATTGTACCCGATGGGTTCAAAACCCCTAGAATTACAGTGAGTACGTAGAATAATATCCCGTCTAAGGCCCTGTTTGGGGGAATGGTTCACAATGACATCTTGGATAGCCCATGATTGATCTAAAGCGGACATACACTACACGAATGCCAAATAGCATGCATCTGCATTTCATATTGATTGTACATGTTTTGTGTGATTTATCAAGTGTATAATGCACTTGACTTGCATGTTATCATATAGAGTTATGCATTATAAAGGTAAAAAATTTATGTGGACCTACAGTCATTGACACAAAACCAAGTGAGTTTGGGGGAGAACTACATGATGTGGTGTTCTTATCTAAGATATTATTCATTATTTCTCAGTCATTATATGATATTACTTATCTTCTCGCAACATGTGTTTATGAGTAAATACCCTGACTTTGAAGGTCTTAGTCATCCAAGCTTTCAGCTTACATATGTTGTTTAATATTTTAGGTTCTGGATGATCAATCAGAGAGTTAAGCTAGTTGGGAACAATTGGGTAGAAGTCTACATTTGTTCTTTATACTGTAGTTTAACTCATATGACCTAGATAGTTAAATTATAATATTTATTATAATTTATTAGAACTATATTGAGGATTTGCACTTATGTTCTACATTGCTTAGCCACTTCCATGTGGATATGGGGTGAGAGTTATGTTTCCAAACCTTTAGGATCTCCAATGAGTACTTTAGGTTTGGGATGTGGCATGTGTATTCAGCGAAACCATTTTGGAATGGGATTAGGAGATAACCTGGTGTGCCCAAAAATTTGCTGGTGCTTTCTGCTTTGTGGTCTACAATATATTGAGGCATTGTAAAAACAGATTGCTTAAGAACATGTTCCATCCTTATGAGTCAGTTTATCAGACTATTATTGGTGATATCCTATGCAAATTGGACATTGATGATTGCTCTATGGTTGACAATGCATGTAATAGGGAGTTCTACCCCAAGTGTAGTCTTACTGCTCAATTTCACCATGTTAACCCCACTGCTCACAAGTGGATTCCTCCTCCACCTGGAGCGATCCTGTTGTATGTTGATGGCTCTCTTCTTCTTAATAGAAATGGGTCTAGTGGCCTTAGGGACTAAAATGGTGTGTGTTCCCTGGCTTTTGCTATTGCTCACAACCCCAAGAAGTCACCTACAATGAGCTGGAAGCAATTGACATTGGTCTGAATTTGGCATTAGAGAACAGAGTGGTAAATCTATGTTTTAATTATGACTTTAGCTTGGCTGTCTATTATCTGACTATGTGTGGTGTCCCATATTGTTAGGGGTCAACAAAGCTACCGACTTTCTTGCTTCTTTTGTTGAACTTACCCAGATTCATATTCCTTCAAGCTTGCTTCGCATCAAAATTGATGATGCTAATGGGGTTGCCGGCCCCAGATTTTAAATTCTTCTCCCCCCCCCCCCCCCCTTCCTTTTTTCTCTCTCTTTTAATACAAGTTCTTTACCTTCCAAAAAAAAAAACATTTGGTTCTCTAATTTATGAATTTCCAATTGTTCCAAAGAATTACCCTCAATTTGACTTCTAACCCTTACCCTAGTTTGGGGTGGCTAATCCTGGTTTGGGTTAATGAAAGAAATGTAAGACTCGAAGAGTTTGACTAGGGATTTTAACATTTAATGGTTCAAAATAAAGATGGCCAATCGTTTAAAAGTAGTTAAGCAGAATATGTCCATCCAAGATTTGGTTTAATCAGTTCAAGAGAAATCTCTACGTCTATTTGGAGAATGCAAGTTCCACTAGACAATACTTGATTGATGACGTACATTCATGACACAGTCTGAATTTTCTAGAGAATCATCTCGATGTGATAAGATAGAATTATAATTTTGGAAAGTTCAGGGTTCTCCTCTTGTTACAAGCTGCAGCCACATCCCTTTGATACAATTGTCCATAATTGATTTTATCCGAGGTACACTCTTTCGGCATGAATCAGATATAAAAAATGCCCCAGTTAGGATTCTGAAAATGCCCTTAGCTTTTATTGACTTGACTTCTATCTAACATAATGATTAGGCAACAGAGAATACATCCAAGTCAAACATATCTTGATAAGGCCATTCAGTACTTGATATCAATTTCCCATTTGACTTGAAGATGGTATAACTTTTGATTTTCATTTTTTATGAGTCACTTTCATTCCTTGAGTTCACAGTTTCAATTTTTCCAATGTTTGACTGTTTATTATTATTCAATAGGTTTTAATAAAACAAAATAAACCTAGATTATTGAGAGCATGTTGATGTGAAAAAAATATTAAAGTTATTTATTTAAATAAACACTACTTGAAAACTGAAAACCAGGTTTTTTTTCTTCTTTTTTTTATAAGGAGGTTTTTTTTGTGGACTCAGATAATCTAAAGATTCGGAAACTGAAGTATTTTAAGAAAATCCTAGATTTTTTTTCATCATAGGCCTTAAGTTTTTTTCTTTTCTTTTTTTTGTGGGAACCTTCTTCAAGATACCATTCCAAAGGTTGAAGGTCCATGAAAAACAGAAACCTTAGGAAAGGAAGATATGGCTTCATTCCTCTCTCACTGCGACCATGGTCTCCTGTAATTCCATGGCCACATCGCTCCTTTCTTGTATCTTGAATGCGTCTCTATCATTCCATGAAATTATTCGCAAAATAAATACTCATCTTTGTCACAATAGTAGCAATTAACTGAGAAATATCATAATCCATTTTAGACAAGCTGAGTGCATTGACCCTAGATGTTCCTACCTTATTATAAGGAGGCAAAAGATTATTGGTGATGTTGTTTTGCACCTGCTGGGGTGGAGAACAATCAAAGGCAAGTTTTCCAACATCCAAAACATCTTGAACTTTATAAATAAAGCCTCAGCACCATTCAGTGGGATGCCCCGATGCACTCATGTGGTATTCAAAATGAACATTTGAACTATAACGAGGATTTTTAGATGACTCTGGATTTAGCTATGCTAGAGTAAGTTAACCTCTTTTAAGTAAGATTGGTAATATTTCTACGAGTACTCGGTTCTTTTGAGCCTCACACATGCTTGCCTAATTCTGTTGATATGGCTGTTGTTGGATAGCTTGTATTGGTTGACTTGAGTGGATAAGTGGAGCTATAGCAACCTGTATGTTAGGTACAGCTTGAGTGTGTGGAGGTTCTTGGATAAGGTTGACAGAGTTCTCTCATTTTACTTTTTTATCCATCTTCTTGCCAAACTGCCTCTTCTAGCCATTACCGAATGTAACCCCTTAGTGACTAGATGTGGCATGATCTACATCTTTCCTGTCTGAAAACCCTCTTCAATTCTACTTGCTAATACCGCCATAAAAGTAAAAGTAGCATTGAATTGTTCGACAAAGTATCCATAATTGGGTTGATATAATGTAGAAATGAATGTTGGGATAATCTCCCGCTTATGCATCGGTGGCCTAACTTGTGCTATGAGTTCTCTCCACATTTGAGCATACCTTCATCTTTATTCTTTGATTGGGCCATCGGTTCATATCGATGTGGTATGATTTCGGCATTGAATTTATATATTTGAATGAAAGAGTTGGCCAGATCTTGCTAAGTCCTAATTCTGGAGTGATCAAATAGGGAGAACCATTTCAATGTCAGATTAGTCGATCTCCTTCGAAACAGTTGAATCATCAATTTCTCGTTACCACATCACACCAAAATACATTCTCAATTCTGATAGCGGAAATGTCGTGCCATTATATGTTTCAAGAGATTTATATTTAGGACCGTGTAGTTCTCTCCACATTTGAGCATACCTTCATCTTTACTCTTTGATTGGGCCATCAGTTCATATCGATGTGGTATGATTTTGGCATTGAATTTATATATTTGAATGAAAGAGTTGGCCAGTTCTTGCCAAGTCCTAATTCTAGAGTGATGAAGTAGGGAGAACCATTTCAATGCTGGATCAATCAACGTCCTTTGAAACAGTTGAATCATCAATTTCTCGTTACCACCATACGTGCACATCACACCACAATACATTCTCAATTCTGATAGCGGACATGTTATGCCATTATATTTTTCAAAATCTGTGGACTTAAACTAAGGCAAGAGATTTATATTTAGGAAAATGTACAATTCCTTGAATTGAATAATTTCATAGGAATTTTGACCATGCACTCACCTCAGCTCTTCTTCAATTGCTTCCATTTTGTTCATTAAGTATTTTTCTTTATATTCTTCCCCTTCCCTATGTTCATCTTCTTCTTCATGACTATATTCCACAGGCGACAACAGGACATAAAGTAGAGGAGGAGGAGGAGAAGGATAGCGAGGGGTAAATACTGGTGGTAGTATTGGCTATCACTGCAGGTTGAGGAGGCATATTAGAGATTGATGCCTGGTTCTGCACGACAGTAGCATTTGAAAAACTCTTCATAAAATGTTTTATCAATTTTTCCATGACTGCCATATGCTCTTCGAATTGAGATATCTGTTGACTCATATTCAACTGATCCCCTGGTTCTTAGGCCATTCTTGATCACAGAGGATATGGGTTATGAGTGGGATTATATGATCTTTTTGGAGCTATATTTAGGTGTGAAAAATTCTCAAATGAATACAATTACAATAAACCTTGAAACCTGTAAAATCCAAAAGCAACTTCAGAGTATTTTTGATAGAATGATGGTGATAATATTCATTCTTAATGCGATGCTTAGTGATGAAATCAAATGTAGATTTAATGATGTATAAAGGCGTGAGATGATGCAAATGATACGATTCGATGTTGATGATGAAATCAATGTTTTCTCTCCAGGCAACTGAGCAACATCGCAAGAGAAAAAATGAAAGTATTCAAGTTTTATGAGTGGTTGCTCGGCTAGATCTTAGGTGAACACATTCAAATACAATGGGTTGCCCTCTCGATATTTCAGAATAATCCACCCAAGGGATACAAGTAGTTATCTTAGCTAAATCTTAAGAGAACATACATAGAGAAAATGAATCACCTTCTCAGTAACATGGGAAAGTACATTCAAATGAAATGTGAATGGTCCTCCCAATATCTTAGGAAAACACATTCAACAAACAATTACAGGTAGTTCTCTTAGTATCTAGCGAGAACATACTTGGAGGAAAAGAATGACCTTTCTGGTATTATCATAGGAAATCACATTCGAATGAAATGTGGATGGTCTTCATGATACCTCAAGAAAATACATCCAACAGAGGGAAACAAATAATTCTCCCGGCATCTCAGGAGAACATATTTGGAGAAAAAGAATGACAATTCTGGTATCTCGAGAAAAACACATTAGAATGAAATGTGGATGGTCTTTCTGGTATCTCTGGAAAACACATCCAACAAAGGGATACAAGTGGTTCTCTTGGTATATCAGGAGACATACTTGCAGAAAACAAATGACCTTGCCAGTATCTCAGGACAGGACATTCGAATGAAATGTGGATGATCCTCTTGGTATCTAAGGAGAACACATTCAAATTATGTATAAATGATGTGGGTGATGAGTGATGTAATGTGAGCAGTATGAATGGTCCTCTTGGCTAAATCTTAGGAGAATGCATTCGAATGGTGAAAGGATGTGGTGAGAGTGTGTCACATCCTGAACCTAGAGTACTCTTTTGGAGACCCAAAAGGTTTGCAAATGGAACTCTCACCCATATCCACATGGGAGTGGCTAAGTAATATAGAACATAAGATAAAGCAACAATAGTTCTAATAACTAATAATAAATATTATAGTTTGACTAACTAAGTCATATGAGCTCAACTATAATATAAAGAACATGTAGACTTCTACGAACTATTCCCTACTAGCTGAACTCTCTGATACATCATCTGGGATGTGAAATTTATTAAACAACATACATAAGATGAAAGCTCAGATGAGTAAGCCCATCAATATCAGGGTATTTACTCATAAACACATGCAACGAGAAAATGCCTAATATCATATAATAACTGAGAAATAATGGAGGATGGATCATATATATATATGCAATACATAAGCATGGATCACATAATGTAGATCTCTCCCATCTCACTATGGTTTATTTTAAGGAATGCAAGTCTACACAATTGGTCGACTTTGTGTTGCCTAACTCTATATGATAACATGCAAGTCAAGTGCCTCACACATGTGACAAATCACACGATCATGCACAATCAATATGGAATGGAAATACATGTTGTTTAGCATTCATATAGTGTATGTCCACTCTAGGTCCACCTCACTTTGCCACAAGATGTCTTCTCGAACAATCCCCTCATATAAGGCCTTTGACAAAGCTAAAATATTCTATGTATGTACCATAGTTCTAGGGGCTCACAACCCATCGGGCACAATCGCCGAACCTATATTTTTTATGACGGAACAAATCCAGGGTATCACAAAGAACTTTCCCCAGTGGCACATAAAAAAAATACTACCTACCAATAAACTTTCACATAATGGTATCTTGGAGTCCCAATAAAGGGCTCACTCCTCAATCTATCACAAATCATGATTAGGCCTGTTGGGAGTGCAATGCCTCACCTATCACAAACCACAGATCAATTGAGGTCCTAATACAGGGCTCACCTCTCACCTTGGGTCAAACACTCGGTCCCGTAAGGACAGTCATAACACTTGGTACATATCAGTACCTCTCACAGGCAGCACACTCATGAGCTATAACACAGCCATCATGGCTAGGTAGTCACAATGCAACTCATGTAGATTAATTTCCAGTATTAATACAATTTACAACAACATAGTATATCATACTCACCTACATCATATTCATCAAGCAAACACATGAGACACATTCTCATAATCTAAACTATGAATATCATATCTCATATATATATATATATATATATATATATATATATATTACACTTATATATTAATGACAATTATAAATAGATATAAGCATATAAAGTGAATATTCATCTGTATAATTCATGTCATATCATTCAAACAAAAGCAAAATCCTAATCATGAGCAATACTATATTAAATACTTATCAAATTAGTCCCATACTTCATATTCCATTTATCAAACACATTTATATGCTTTCTATAAAATATCAGAATCATTGGACCAACATCACATTTTTCGGTACGCCAACCACCCTACCAAAGATATGTTGAAGAGGTTCGGTAGACCCTCTCGGTATGCGGATGTCAGTTCAGCTGACCAGCATAAACTTTTATGCCAAAATACTTCTAAAAACATGAATTTTACATCTAAATACTTCTAAAGGAATTGGAACTAATTTCACATAGAGATTTTGGTAGAGCCTTCCTTATGCCAAAATACTTCTTAAAACAGTAACCATATCAAAGCATGAATTTTATCATCCTTTTTAGGTTAATATAATTAGGTTTTATATAGAATATATAAAAGAAGGTATACAAACGTCAACAATGGTTTAACCATGCTTGGTTCTAGGCCTAAATACCAAGAATATTGAAAGGGAAACTCACATGTGTACTGCAAAATCGTATTGTTGGTTCTTCTTCCTCTTCACTTGATCATTGCTAACTCTAGGCTTTTAGGGTTTAGAGAGGCTAGATCTCTTCTCCCTAAAGCTCTCCACGTTTTTCTATATTCTCCTAGGTTTAGATTGGCCTAAAAGTCTTATTTGTTTAATATTAGGCGTTAGGAATCACTTATAGTCCTAGTACAACTAGTATACTTCTATTTTAGGCTTCTAACAACTCTTACTACATCTAGAACTCCTCTTTTCTAGCACTTATCACTTCTAAATGAATTTCAATGTTATTTTACATCTAATTTAATCCCTTGGGACTTAATGGAACTACTTAGGCCCATTAAGCTACTTAACTTAATTAAATAAATCCCATAACTAATTTCTTAATTACTCATTAGTTAAATTAGTTCCAATTCCTTTAACTTAAGCCCAGGGATAATTAATTGGGCCCAATTCTAATTAATTAAGCCCAAACGATAGATTATACAATACTTTGTGATCAAACAAACTCTTCGTACAAATAAACCAATAGAAATTCAAACACCTAAAAGACGTTGAGCCTATGGTTTATATTAGAATCCTATTAAATTATCATCCTACCCTTGTTATTAAAATAATTTCCTATTTCTAAATTTTCAAGGTCTTATAATCAACCCTCCTGTCACGCACCGAAACTCGAAGCACAAATCCCTACACGGACGGCCTGGATCTCAGGATGAGACCTTCGGGTTCCAACCAAGGAACTCGGATTTCCGTATCAGTCATAACATAACAAAAGCAATAAAGACAACTTATGTTATAACTACCAGAGTGCGGAAGATAATAAAAAACCAATTACATCAAAATGATGATTTCAGAAGAGTTAATAAGTCTCAACATAATAAAATGCAAATCTGAATAGTTATGATCCTATTACATTCCAAACCATCCATGAATTAAATCAACATAAAAGTTCTAAATAAAAAATGAGATTAACAACTGTATCTTGTCCATTTCCTTTCATGTCATCTATCAACTTGCAACATTAAAAGTTGCGTGAGCTTGGAATGCCCAATAAGTAATTTATTTGTTACCCATCCTCATGGAATACAGTTAGTATAATCCAAAGTACAACAATTAACATAATGAAGTTAATGAGAGAAATGTAACATAAATAAGGTTTTTGAATGCGATGCAAGTGATATGAGGATGCAAAATTCAAATGTACTAAAATGTTATGCTCACATCAATGAAAATACAAATGACCAATGTAGTCCCTGTGTTTTATAGCCACGGAAGGGTTTTTCTGATGAAGTTTCTTTATTTTTGGGGTTTTGAAAAGGAAAGCTTCTATAAACAAAAGAAGTTAAGGGGTTTTTGAAATAATACAACAAAATTGGTATTTTCTAAGAAAAAGAGAATCAAATCTGTTAGGCTATTTTTTTGGTGGTTAGGGATATTTTTGCGCACGTGTGACGAGATTCCTTGCCACGTCACCTCACTCAACATTGCCACATGGCAAATAATTTTAAAAATTCCCAAAATACCTCTTGACCTCCCAGGCTTGGAATTCTGGGAATTTACAGTCGTTTCGAACGTTTTAGCACGTAGAAATCAAATCCGATGTAAAAACAATTTATGTATACCTTCAAAAATCCCAGTTTTGACCAAAATGGATGCTAGGGGTATTTTGGTCATTTTCCCTAGGGTCATGAATCTAGCCAAAAATGGTACTCATCAAAAGAAATTTTAGTCCGAAATTCAGATTTGAATCAAAATTAGACTTCAAATTGAGTTTAGAGTAGATGAGAGGTACAAGGGTATTTTGGTCATTTTGTTGATTTATCAGGATTTTCACGGGAATTTGTGCACATGATAGAAGGGGTTTAGAGAGGATTGGAGAATTGCCATTATATCAAGTCGAGCCATCCGGGAGCTGCAAAACATAGAGAACTGCACTTCAGTGCAAATTGGGGTGTCTACAGATTTATATGATGTGGTTACATGAGAAATGTGTGTGTTCAATGTATGGTTACTTATATTTGTATGGGGTCCCTAGTGGCCAGGTAATGTGTGTGGGGACTGAGGTATATGATTTGTGAGAGACTTTGTGTTTCAAGGACTTCCCCGTAGGGAGGAGGATCTGTTTTATGATGTATGTGTATATGGGTGTGTATCTATCTACCTTGGGATCCCATTCCCTAAAATAATATGTATAAGGGTGTGTATCCACCTTGGGATCCCATTCCCTGAAAATTTGTATAAGGGTGTGTATCCACCTTGGGGTTCCATTCCCTGAAATGAATCTGTATAAGAGCAAAATTTGTGTAAGAGGAATGTGTGTAATGTTGAATTGAGTTTCAAGGTTAGGCTTGGCCTAACACCACCTTGCATACATTTCATTATTCATAATCCACAATGTGCATACATCATATCATCCACTATTGTACATTTCATACATATTTGCCATTCTTTGTTGAGTGTTCATAAATGCATGTCTTTTCATTGATTGTTGGACTGTAATGTAGTTTGATTGTGATTGTGAATTGATGTGTGTTCATGGAAAGGAAATATGAGGTTATGATTATGAGGATTATTTCAGCATGATAAGGCCATCAGTATTGTCATGACCCGAATTCCAAGACACCACTCGTGTCAGCACGAGGGTAGTCCCGAATTCCAAGTCGAGGCTCTCACCCCCAAACCAAACACTCACTAACCACATACTACGGTGGTGGTACCACACGCTCAATTCTCAGAGAAAACCTATAATCTAAATTAGGTTCACAGCTGAAAAAAAACAATGTAATTAAAATACATAAAACTCAATTACATATCAATTATATCGAAACGTATTTGAATCATATATAATAATTCTAGAATTAACTCACCATGTGGCTGAGTCGCATCTAGAAGCTAACATCCCGGTCCTTAATCTGCTACCTGAAATGTTTAGGGCCAAAGGCCTGAGCTACTCGGCCCAGCAAGCAAAGAATACTAGTCATAAAAGAATAGACAGTTCTTCATACGCTAATGCGAATAATGCCATGACAATAATAATCATGTATACTATCATGTTTCTACAAAGTCATGCAATCAATGCCATGAGTTCAAATAACAGGTGCACTATTATGTTTTCAAACAATCATGTTAACCATAAATGAGATCAATAATAAGGTGTCATAACACAATAACAAAGTCTAAGGGAACCCAACCACTATGATCGAGCAACCCATGCCTTACATTTAGTACCATGAACCATTCTACAGATCCGCGTCGGATCCAACTAGAATATGTGTATCACCCAATCTTAATGGTCTGGCAACTAATGCTTAACAAAGATGACCACAAATATTTCTAAATATCCATGTGTATTTCTAGATACTCGCATCGCACACTCCAACGTCTCATGTTACCATTTATATAGAACAACTCATTACATTTGGAACACCATCTATCTCATGCGTACAATACGATTTTAAGGGGTACGCAACCCTCATCAGTTCAAGTCATAAGTTAGTTTACATCTGAGAATGGAAGCTCGAGACCACTTCTTGCATTCCTCCCCTTTCGTTCAAGGGCTAAGACCATCTCTTAATCCCTATTATAATATATCACTTTGGGAGCTCGAGCAATTAAATCAAAATCCTCCCCTTTCGTTCAATATGAACTCCCACTACCCACGCCGACATCTCAAGGGTCGAGGACGAGAGTATCACGATTGTGAAACGTCTCCTAGGGCATCACGACTGTGAAGCATCCTAACTCCAAGGAAGATCACGACTGTTAAATCCGTCCCTCCGCAGTAGGGGTATTCACTACGACCAAATCTGTCGTTCACACATTCACACAAAATTCGAGGGTTCTGGGATCGCTAATCCCTCACCCAAATACGATCCCGCTGGAAATCATATTTCGATACGGCCAATCATCAATCATGTGTTTCCCAAGGGCTTACTAAATTGCCTTGTCCACACCATGATAAGTCCAGGCTCACTAGCTGAAAATCACGTCAAAACTAGTAAGCTCAATCAATTTGTTTCTGTAACATTTAATCTAGAAGATTCATTATTGCATTCTTTGCTCACTGATTATCTTGCAGTATGGTTATCGGTTCTCATTTCCACTCTAATACATTATGATGGTTAACTCACTTTACTTGATTCACGACGTAGGCTAATTCGGCATACAACAATAGATGTATATATAATATATGTGTATACATCTTTTCTCAACATTAGATGTTGAATATACTCGGATCATCAAGCTACAATTCTAGTTCCACTCTTGGGGAACTCACGACAGGTATTGAGTACATACCGATTTGTATGTTCCTGTAATATGCCACTTAACGCGTCTTGGAAAAGAATCTCTATGTTAAGTGTTGAGTCTATCTCAATTGTCCCCATCCGTCAATCTGAATCATCACTAGCGATTATCCCTTAAATATCCGTAAAGTTTCTTCTTATCAAGGAAACAAGGTACAAACAATATCCTTGTTCCTCTTTCAATCCATCTTCTCATTTCTCCTTTTTGGATCGATCACGGTTTGATCACTATACTTTTAACTACTATTAGTTTGGTAGTTCTACACAAGTAGCTAGGGGTTTTGGATTATTCATTCCCAGCCCACACTTCCAAACACTACAAGTGTGAATGCTTTAATCTAGTTCGCAAAACAATTTCTCATAAACATGAATGATGCATGCATATGTACATATACTACTTAGTGAGTAGTCATTAACGAGTAAGCATTGCTGAATTCATTATGCTATTGCGTGTTTTTCAGTTTAGAACATCAATACAGTTTCAAGTGAAGTTCACATGCCAAAGTTCACGCGTAGGTGTTATTAAACGGTATCTGGACACCAACGATCATTCAGCACTCTAATCAGACCAAATTCTCGATCATAATCACTTGCGTTCACTTACAACATATACTGACCAAAATTTATTAAGAACACAAAATTCTGGGCAGAAACAATATATATATATTCTCGATCGATCTGGGCAATAATAGCCCAGATCAGGGGTTTTCAACCCTTTTTTCTGCATTCATCCTCATCCATACATATCTATTCATTCAGGAATTTTATGCATATATCAAACAAGAATCACACAACTTAGCTTCCTCATAAATTTCTAGCATTCTACACATACAAATAACTTACTAAACTTGTTAATTTATGCATGAATCTGTTTTTAAACCCAATACACTCTAATCATGGAAACCATACAAAACAAATCTGTAATTCTCTTAGAATAGTATCTTCACTTACCTCATTTGCAGATTTTCCCTTTGCAAGAATTTCTTGAACACAACCCTTTGATTTCTCTTCCTTTCTTCAAGCCTGCTTCTTCCAAACGATTTCCCTTCTTCTCTATCTTCCCAAACCGAAACCCCCTTCTTCTCCTTCTTCCCAAACCGAAACCCCCTTCTTCTCTTTCTTTTCTCATAACCAATGACTAAGGCAAGAGACAAATCTTTTGTCTCTTATTTGGCTTCTTCTAGAAGCCACTTTGGGATTTCTAAGGTCCAATTGGGAATTTGAAGCTTTGGTGTTACTAGCTTCCTAAAGAAGCTACTATATGGATTGGCTAGAATCCATTTGGCTATAATTTCTTTGGGGTATTGCTAGCTTCTATAAGAAGCTACTAGTTCTTCTTATGGTCTAACCTAGATAATGCCTATGATAGGTTTTACCAACTTAATATAAATTGATTTACCTTTTTATTTACTTAACTTATAATTTTGTTAAACACATAAAAAAATTACCACATCAACGGCATTCCGAAATTTTCCATTCGTGGTCTTTTCATGACACGAAAATTACCAAAATACCCCTATTTAAAATTTTAAAATTTCATGGATCTCACAATGTACCCTCCTTTAAAAGGATTCCGTCCTCGAAATCAACACACATCGAGTAGATCACATACTCAACTTGAGTTTAACAGGGACTGTTCCAACCAACAACCCTCACACACTACCACCATGTAGTGCTACTCATTCATTTTAATTCCAACAACTAGGAATTGACAAGCAATCTGTATGACGCCATAGTAGTCAATCATGGACTGAACCATCACATATATATACATTAACACCACATGCATATATATATATATATATATATATATATATATATATATATATATATATCATATTAAATATATAGA
>JAUPMG010006207.1:0-15883 GCA_031762675.1 Pachysandra terminalis | reverse complement strand
ATTCAAATCTGCAGGAATTTCAAGGTCGTCCCCCGCCGATAAATCCAGACCAGGCCCACCCCCCAAGGGAACACATGAACCGCTGCTTTTGCGCCATTGATTTCAAGTGAATGGTGAACCTACTATGTAATGGGTTACCTTGGGATCCAAGAGATCACGGATCTTATGATACGTGTAACATGTACATATATCCAAAACAACGTATCAATTTTTATTCCTACCATTCCTGATAAGGCAAAATCCCCGTAAATAAGATATCTATTAAGTTACTGAGGTTTTATAACGTGACTGTTCGGGGGATTTATTATAATAAAATAAAGGATTCATTCGAGTTCCACAATGAATACTCTTCAGGCCTTCGTTCATCTTCGATATATTAATCTATATTCCTTCGAGGGAAGTCAAGTAATAGCATGCATCTCACAATGTGACCAGTATATTATCAAATTATCCAAATAGAGACCTTAAATATAAGATCTTTAGTAGGCAATCCGTTTCATGATCAATCATCCCTGAAAGGAAGTCATCATAGAATCCTTCGAGGTTCTAGGCTAAGCAACCAATTCGAGTGACCTTGAATTGAACGTAGTGAAATCAAATATAAACATGTTTCCTTCAAAATACCATTAAAATATAGTGCAGTAATGAACCTCACATAGTTTGTAGTTTTTTCTTAAAAGTGTCATCCAATGGTGTTTCCTAGGGATGAAAAAATAAGCATGCATTCAAAGGCCTCTCTAGTAAGGATTCCTTTGAAATCAGTAAAAGTCTATTGACGGTGACAGACCCATATCTTGTCCTTTGAAGGGGACAAACCCTTAGTCTTTTGAGGGTAACAAACCCTTAGTCTGAGGATGACAAACCCTTGACGAATTGACCATCTCGTGATGTTTAGCCCATGAATTGAGTCAAATCTACAGTGACCATTCTATCCTTCGAAGAGTTTACTTATTGAAGAAGCTAATCCTAACAGGATAAAAACGTTGGAGATCTTTAATCAGGCCATGAGTACTGGTGACGTGGCCCAATAAGAGTGTGGATGTTGTTTAGAGTTCACATGTGTGAGTTAGTGGGGGTGCAAGTATATCGGATCTTATTACTATACTAAGCAATAAGCATTAGGATGGTTTCGTATAATTCAACTCTGGAAGTCGAAAATTAATGATGAAACTAACACTCAAGAAGTTGTTTCAAAAACATGGGAAAAAAAAAATTCTTCTAATATCACTTTCATTAAACCAAAAACCATGCAAAGAAACTAAATGTAGAACAAACTCCTAACGTAAAGAGTCCAGTAGCTTCTTGCCTTAATATTACTAAACGAAGGTAAACCAGTTGGGTGGTGGCATAAATATATACGAGGCGTCCACAATGCCCTTCACTATACATCAACAGAGAAACGAGTAAGTAGAGATGATTGCTGAAATTTACTGAGAGAGATGATTGCTGAACCTTGCAACTCGGCAGCAAATGTTCCGTGCTTTCGAATTCTTTGGAGCGAATTATACAGGTAGGGAAACTTGTCATTATAATGCACCATGGAGCTAGTACCCTTGAGATATAGTAGAAACTATTGATGAAAAACCGCAATCAAATCAGTTTGATAAGTCTCAACGGATTGAAGAAACTTTTAGTACAAGAGTCCTACCCTCTCCTTTCTTAAAAGTTAAGACCACATTTTCTAAGTTTATGCATCTCCAGTGAGAAATTTATCACGTCTTTTCCTAATTCCTAAGCTATTCAGAAGAAGATTCCTGCATTAGAGCAAGTGTATAATATCATTAAAGATAATAATCAACCTCCGATAACAGTCAAATTAACATTAACAACCCAACGTCATTAAAAAAGAAAAAAAACATGGCCATTCTCGTGCAAATACTCTAATCTATAAATCTTCAATACAGTGAAATATTTTTCCAAGGATTACGATAGAATTGAATTGAAGCTCAGTTGAGTTTAATAAATAATGTCTAAATGACAAAACAGTGATACAACTAAGCGTGAATTACACTGCCAAATATAAAATGGAAAACGATTATGTCAGAAGCTTTCACTCCATAAAAGCTTTGTAACTAGTAAGAAATACAGAAAATAGTGAGCAATTAATAAGGGTACAGTAACGATTTTCACTTGACGTCAACAGTCAAATAATCTAAACCTAAATAGAAAAACCAAATCCACTAAGATGAGATAATCTTAATCTTGAAAAGACAAAACAAAAGAGAACATAAATGAGTAAGGAAAGAAAACAAACATTGACATGCTGTAAACAAAAATCATGATTTTACGGCTCCTCCCAAAAGAGGGAACTGGCCAGGATCCTCAATGCAAGGTGCAGGAGCAGCCTCATTACCCGGTCGCCCCGAAAATCCTCCCCTGAATCCACCACCACGTTCCCCGCGTCCACGCCCTCTTGGAACTGAAGTCCCCACATATTTCTCACCCTCTGCTGGCTTCAGGAATTCATTTATGCTCACCTGCTGAAACATAAGAAAAAAAAACCCATACATTTGTTGAATGGGTAAATTTATGTTGTCCTATTTTCATTTCTAACAAGAATACATCTTGGGCATAATTGTTTTTTGATACTTGTGAAAAACATTGATTGAATGCATGACATTTTAATCATCTTGGACTAATAGTTGGTCAAATTATCATTAGAACAGCCTTGTATAAGCACGCACTTCCAAACCAATGCATCAATATATTATATCAATTAACCAATTGTCAAGTAATTTGGTTTGAAAACCCACAAAGAAGTTACGCATCTCCATATTCTCATAATATAATCTCCTCAAAAAATAAAAACAGAAGAAACCTTGAGGGCAATTTTACCCAAAATTAAGTATGCAGTATCATAAAACATGGTGAAAAAGTCGGTGATAACTTAAAAAAAAAAATTAGTACCCAAAACAATCACAACATTGTAAATACTAAGACCAGTCACAATATTGTGAACAGTTGGATCACAGACATCCATCAATCAATACTGTTTACTCTCAGTTCGTTGCATGTTGTCACTAAGTTCCATGCAAGCAACTTAGCAATTAAAAGTGAGATTAACCAGCCGCTCAAAATTAAAGATGGCAATTCAACCAATAGATAATAATAGGTATCTGACAATGCTATACAGCCACCGCTCTGGGTGAATGAAACAATGACAAATACATAAGCAACTACTAGGTACTATCTCCTCCCCATGTACATTAGAATAACTTGAATAGCCATAAGAATAAGATTGTTATTTTATGTCTGCAGAACAAAGACAGATGTGAGTGAGTGTTTGTGTGTGTGTGTGTGTGTGTGTGTGTGATCTACAATAAATGCAAAAGGCATATAAATTAAGGAAAATATTGACTATCTACCATGAACTTCATGGTGTTAGAACTTCATATCAAATTTAATATCAAACATCAACTTTAAACATGTTGCACTATAACTACAGCACAATAGAGAAAGTACAGACTAGCCCATATATGAAAAAAAAAAAAAAAAGAGAGAGAGTAGATCAGTAAAAGCATGCACGCCAGAAATTTGGGACACAAGTTAACTTGCATACCTTACGAACTTTCTCTTCCTTTTCAAGGCTATCCTTCTTTTTAGGCTTGTCCTTTCCAGATTTCTGCAACAAAAGTGGAAAAGCAAATGAGTAACCATGTGAACAGAGTATATGACGGGAAATCAGCTGACGAAGGGATTAACTCATCCACCCACCAGCTTAATGAAAAGGCTGTCCTCTTTCTTTTTCTCAACAAGTTGCATCGTCTCAAAGTCCCTATCAAGAGTAACTTTCCTCTCCTCAGCTTTGAGTCCGCCCAAAGCTTTTCTCTTTTCCAAAAGTAGTTTCTCATATTCATCAAGCGTCATTTCCTGTAAAACATTATCAACAAGTAGATACATTATTTTTTTTTTCTAGGTATTCTGGTCTGCCTCACCAGGTTAACTTGCCTGGGAGACATGGCTTTCTCTGCCACATGGAGCAATAATGTGGCCAACCCAGATCATCCAACTGACAGGGGACCCTCTGGATAGGTCACATGTACTAAAATTCTATGTACCGGTACTAGGGAGAGCAGCCAGCCAATACATATTGGATTGTACAGACTAGTCTGAGTCAGACCAGACGGTCCACATCAAACAGAGGAAGAAGAATCAGAAGAGGATGGGGTAAGATCCCTCCGTCCCTCCATCACCATTCTCTTAAAGGACTGGTAAAAATTAAGAGATTTAGGTTTTTTATTCAATACTGAACTGGTTTGTACCAGTCTGGACTGCTGTGGACACGCCGGTGGTACATCCCGGTACCAATACATAGCAGCTTGTATAACCCAGTACCCTCCAACATATGAAACCATGACGAGGACAATATTCAAACCACACAAGCTTCATCAATACCTGTGTAATAGAATTCATCACACGTAACAATAGCTTTCGAATTTTTTTATACATTTTAAGATATGTACAAGAAAGATGTTAGGTTAAGGAAAGGCCTTTAGCCATGCAATAAATTTTTTTGTGGCTGAGAACTATTATGTAAGGTAAGACCAACTGGATGTACACGTGGAAGTGGAGCACTCAAATAAGCTTGCACATATGAGATACAGATCTCACCAAGTTTCTAATTCTAAAGCATTCACCAAACAAATCTGTCTCTTTTTTCTCACCAAAAAAATAATACACAAACAGATACATAAAAACATATGATAAATATGTGTGTTTTCCATCAAATAGATACAGTTTAATTTGAACACAGACAAGAAAACTCACTTTGACTCAAATAAGCTGCCACGTGTGAGATAAAGGTCTCACCAAGTTTCTAATTCTAAAGCATTCACCAAACAAATCTGCACTTTTTTCTCACACCAAAAAAAATTACACAAACAGATAAATAAAAACATATGATAAAATATGTGTCCGTTTTCCCTCAAATAGACAGTTTAATTTGAACATAGACAAGAGAACTCACTTTGTCTTCTTCTTCTTCTGCTGGGATCTTTTTGTCAGAAACATCTTCACCACCCAGTTCAGACTTCCCCTGTTCAGGCTCCACGTCTTTTGGGTTTTCAGAAGTCTCAGTAACATCCCTGTCACGAAAACAGCTTCACTTAAGAATTGTAAAGAAACATAAAGCACTGAAGCAAATAGGCATATGAATCATGTGATTCATGAATGCTAACTACAAAGGCTATGAATCACGTGATTCACTAATAAGAGGCTATCAAATAGTATCAAAACAAGAGCAGAAAATATCCAAGTATGACAATTTATAAGAGATACAATGAACTCCTGTGCATCTATAGATATGGAGATACCATACCAAAACAGCAAAAAGTAATCAAGATCTGAAATCAGAATCATTAACAAAACCCACAAGAATCACAATCAGCTAATGCCCCAATTGGACTTATGCTAAGAACAGCAGTGCTGAATAGAGCTTGACAAAGTCAAAATTCAACAAGGCTGATGAGGCTAACTAGGAGGAGGCTGAATAGGAACTTTGTGTTTTTTATGTGATTCAAAGATCATGAATGCCAATTTGATGATCGATAATCTTTACTATTTTCATTGGTTTCCATTTTCCAGAACCATCAGCTAAACAGTTCCAGGATAAAAGAGAATTTTACCTGGAGGTTTCAAGATGATTAGGGCATGGGGATCTTGGTACCCTAGGGTCATCATTCAGCTTCTTTTCATGCACTGTTAATTTGTTTCCGTGTATTTTCGCTCTTTTTCTTTTTTGTATAGCTTTGATCACACTTTGTGATCTACTGTACATCCTTTTGATCTCTTGACTTTGATGATTAATGGAAATGTTGGATATTATTAAAAAAAAGGATAAAAGAGATTTTTCAGTTAAAAAGAGGAGAGTCACCGTTGAAGAGGGAAATTCAAGGACCACCATGTTTCAGACAAAATGAAGTCAAAATCATGGATATGCATTTTAAAAACATTAGTCACAGATGTAACAGCTTACTATGATAATTACTGGTGATTTTCTAAAAGTTTACATGCACCTAATAATAAATGCTATCCAACATGTCAACATTTTGTCTTCTTGATGTTTCCGTGTATTTTCGGTCTTTGTCTTATAGCTTGGATCACACTTCGTGATCTATTGTACATCCTTTTGGTCTCTTAACTTTGATGATTAATGGAAATGCTAGTAATTATTTAAAAAAAAAAGCATAAAAGAGATTTTTCAGTTAAAAAGAGGAGAGTCGCCGTTGAAGAGGGAAATTCAAGGACCACCATGTTTCAGACAAAATGAATTAGAAAACATGGATATGCTTTTTAAAACCTTTAGTAACATACGTAACAACTTACTATGATAATTACTGGTGATTTTCTAAAAGTCTACATGCACCCAATAATAAATGCTATCCAACGTGTCAACATCCTTTCTTCTTGATGTTAGTGTTCCAACGGCAATGATAATGTCCAAGGTTTTAAATTTCGATTTCGCCAAGGAAGCTTGGCAAAATTTTCATGAAATGCCGGCGAAATTTCACCGGTTCAAATGAAAATTGGGGAAATTATGGGAAAAAAATTGGAATTTTGACTTGAAACTTTCAATGGGTTTAAATGAGCATAAAAGACACCTAAAAACCTAAAAAAATATAAAGCAAGTAAAGCTGTGTATGGTGTAGGGAAAATATAAAGAAAATACGCCTGAACGATTAAATTGTAGTTTGAAATTTTATATAGATCTAAATCTATATTATAAAGATCTAAATTAATATATGTTATATTGTCACTATTTATGGTTTTTGGGCAAAAATTAATATTTATTTAATTTGTTAGTTTAAAGAATTAATTAAAAATATTAAATTATAAAAAAAAACAATATTCAATGTATAAAAGAATATAAACCTAATTAAAGAAATTAATAATGAAAACTTAATTAACTCTAAAATCATTTCTTAATTTAAACAATAATAAAAAGTATGAAAAATACTTAAAATTATTAAAGAATTTCAAAATTTTAAATATTAGAAAAGGTTAATGGTTCATTACACATCCAAATAGTTGGCCACGGTCTTAAATTTCGCCGAAATTTCGCGAATTTTTGATTTCGGATATGGTTGACGAAATGTGAAATGACATTATTTCGGGCCGAATTATTTCGCAAAATAAGTGACCGAAATTGACGAAATTTCGGTAAAATCTCAACGAAATATTTGTACTTTGCCCAATTTTATTTTGCCTGAAATCTACACTTTTTCAACGAAATTTTCGGCCGAAATTTCGGATATTTCGGCCGAAATAAATTCAAAAGCCTAGTTAAAAGTCAAAGAAAAAAAAAATAACAAATTACATTTAAAACTCTATAAATACCATCAAATTGTCATTCTTTTCACCATTCACTTTTTATCCAAAGCTCTCAAGTCCCAACTCCCTTATAATAAAAATTATTACTAATTGTTTTCTTTTTTGCTTATACAGGTACGCAAATGAATTCCATACCTGCATAAATTGAAGGAAACCAAGAAATAAAGTTGAAACATTTATACATTGTATTTTTTTAGATGTTAGAATTTGAATCTAATATATTTTGGATACTTGTATACTTTTGGATGTTGTAACATAAATATGGTATTTATTAGTTGTAAACTTCTGTATTATTTCACATTATTAATCAAAATATTATTTGCTGTTTTTTTTTTGAAATTTGTATGTTCGTAGATAATATATATTTTAATGAAGATATTGCTTTTTGTTGACTAACTTTATTATTTATATTTTAGAAGTTATTACTAAGTACTTGTATGTTCATAAATAATATATATTTTAATGAAGATATTGCTTTTTGTTGACTAACTTTATAATTTATATTTTAGAAGTTAAAAAAAAAAATAAAGAAAATCGTTAAAATTAAGCCTATATTAAAGTACTTTAAATAAATAAATAAGTGAATTTATTTCGGTGAAATATCTGAAATTTCAGTCCGAAATTTGCCGAAATTTCGCAAAATTTCGAACCTTTATTTCGTTCAAATATGTTAATCAAAAAAACATTTTTCACCGAAATTTCGGATATTTCGGTTTTGTTTCTCTCCAAAATCGTTAAAAAATCCGAAATTTAAAACTATGGTTGGCCATTAGTTAATTATATAATCATTTCTAAGTATGAAAATTAATAAAAAGGTAAAAATAAAAATATTAGGAAATAGTAAAACTATCTGTGGATGTGATGTATCATGGTATTTGGATAGTTGGATACTATTGGACATTTGTTTTTATGTTTTGATGGAGTCATTTAACTTCTATTTTCATTTCCACTATGTATCTCGTTTTTCTAAGTTGATAGTATTTAGCCATATTATTCTAAATATATGTAATACGCACCAATTTTGTCATATTTTGGGTTATTCCCATATCATTATCTCTTACTAAAGAGTGGCATGTGCAGTATTGCACGTAGTTAAGGATAAGACTAATAGTCCTCAATTTGAAAAAGTGTTTCATACTTTAAGAAGATAATTTTTTAAAAGAAAGAAGGCCACATAGCTGAAACATTGTGGAAACGGTTGTCAGAGTTTTGAGTCCAACTGCAACCCCTCTTCAAAATAGGATTTTAGATAGAAGCAAACGTTGAAAACGCCCCCAAAGTATTAAATGCTTTGTTGAAGATAAAAGATCAATTTTAGAAAAGAAAAAAAAAAGTGTTGGCACACTTTGCGAGGCAGGCTGCATTATATATAGTATAGATTTAGATCTCTATAAAATTTCATTATTCATTGCAAATTTACTTTTTATAATTATGGTGACACTTCTCTCATGTCCATTTAAAGGGAGAAGCTTCACCTATCACCTACTCGTAGAATGTCTAGTTAGTAGATAAAGATACCTATTGGCTAACTTAAATACCAATCACCAAACAAAAGAGAGAAAAAGCTAACTTACACAAAGAAATATAACAAATAAAATCTCCGATGAACAAATGTTAACAAAATACACCATGTTTAACTTAGGGGGTGTTTGGTGGGGATTTTGGATTCTGGATTTTGATTCTCATCCTGGATTCTTAATATCTAGATTCTCATTGTTGATTTTTAGAATCCATAATCCCGTTTGAATAGATTGGATTCTAGAATTTGGTTGACCCAAATTATTGAGACATTTTTTATGTATTATAACACAAATAAAATAATATAATAAATAAAAATATATGATAATATTACAAATAAAACATAATATTAAATATTAATATTATATTCCTTTCTATAATAATATAAATTATATAGTATTTCCTATTAAAACATAGAATATATAATATATCGTATATAGTATTATAATCTATATGTAACATTATAATATTTTTATGTTTCTATACCTAGGTGGTTTGGGTCGACCGAGAGAGTTGTTCGGTCAACCGAGGACACCCAGAATTCTAGTGTGTGGTGTTTATGATGGTTTTAACTTGTGCATTGTGTGTGATGGTCTTGCATATGTATATGGGTGCACGTATAAACCCGATTGATGTGATTTAAGTATTAAATGGTTGAGTAGGGATTTGCTATACAATTGATAATGATTTGAATGATTGTGAACAATGTGATAGGTGTGTGGATTATATGTTATGGTTGTTATGTGAATATGAGATATGTGTGTGTTACAAATGTGAATGCGGTGTGGATATGATTAGATTACTGCTATACGATATATTATGATGATCATGAAAGCATGTTAGGATGCTAGAGATGATTATGCATATGTATATGAATGATGTTGTGTATGCAACTCATGTACAAGGTAAGTATTATGCATGATTATAATGTTAGATTTATGTAACACGCTTAGATGTGGACTAATTCAGCCTAGGTTTTGTCGGGTGAAAGGACTTCAATAGGATCACTAGAGATCATAGTGTTTAAACTCGGTTCCAACTCGGGGATCGTCCGGCTCCAATCCCAAGTTGGATCGCCAATCCAACTCGGGATCGGACGAGATCGAACCGAATGAAATCAATCAGTTTTTACTCTCAAAACACTCAACTTAGACGATCCAAGATGGATCGAACGATCCGACTCGCCAAGTCCGAGTTGGATCACCCGATCCGTATCGGGATCAAACCGAGTTGAATGTTTTTGCATCAATAGTGGATCAGTTCCATCTCGGGGATCGGACGATCCTTTACACTATGTTAGAGATGTCATACCATAGGTATTAGCTTTAGGAAATGTAATTATTACAGGTTAATAGACGTAGTAACTGGTGATTTGAGAAGTGGTTCAAGAACTAAGCTTTTGGAGCTTAGGTGAACCTTATAGTTTC
This sequence comes from Pachysandra terminalis, assembly GCA_031762675.1. Lineage (NCBI taxonomy): Eukaryota > Viridiplantae > Streptophyta > Magnoliopsida > Buxales > Buxaceae > Pachysandra > Pachysandra terminalis. The sequence continues at coordinate 5,609 of JAUPMG010006207.1, read as the reverse complement.
GAATCCGTCTAGTTATGGACGATCCTATACTTGGGTTGTCTGTCAACTATGAATTAAATAAATGAATTAGGCAACTTCATGTGGCTTATCAGGGTGGTGGTTATTAGGTTTACCTTAAGTGGGGTTTGTAGCAACGTTTTAAATTTCGATTTCGCCAGACATTTCGCCAAGGGGTGCTGGCGAAACTTCGCCTAAATTTCGCCGATATTTCGACGAAATATGAAAATGTCGCCATTTCGCCAAGGGGGAAAATGGCGACATTTCGGCGGCATGCCGCAAAATTTAAAACCATGGTCCGTAGGTTTGAGTTCCTATAGGAAAAATAAACTTGGGCGCTTATGACTCGTGAGTTGAAAGTCCCTAGAACTACTTTTGCGTACGTAAATTTGTGATAGCCTTACCCACAGCCAGTTTAAAATGGGATACAAGAGGCATTCGATTCTAGCCTGAAAGTTGTATTATCTTTGGTCCGGAGGGGTATCCGTAAGTCTGCAACAAAGAGTTGAGTCAACTCACCTAATAAAAGCATCATTAATGTTCTATTGTGCATGTTTATATGATATTGATGTTTGCATGTGCATACATCATTAGAGATAGTAGTGTGTTGTCACAGTTTATGAAACTGTGGGTCATCGTCCCGTTATGGATGATCTAGCATGAGTGTACCATGGCATGTCGATATGCTATTGGGCAAGATATGTGATGTAAGGCACTCGATGCAATGTGTCTATTAGTATGTATGCATTTTATCATGAGATTTAATATGATAATTGTTATTTGCAAGATAACATGGATATCTATGAATGAGTATTATGTTGATAACATGCTTGTGTGATAACATGAAGAGCTGATCGCTCTATCTGTGTTTATGTGTGAAGGGCTAGTTGTTAGATTGCATCTACTAGTTGTGAGCTAACCCTTCATTGGGATTTTATATTTCAGGTCCTCCACATGATCCGGCGACGAGGTGATGATGATTTGGCAGTGACTTCTTGGAGGTTTAGTTTATAGCTCTAGGCACCCCCCCCCCCCCCTCGGGTGGGATGGATCAGTTTGTTGTATACGGGATTCTCGCCGAACAGGGTGGTCTCTTTCGAGACTACAGTGAGGCTTGTCTTCTGGCTTATTCTGGTCCGATTGGTGCGGGTACGGGTGAGAGGGCCGAGTTGCTGGCATTGATTACAGGTATGTCACATGGGAGAGCTCAAGGCTATCATAGCCTGGTGGTTGAGGGCGTGTCCGAGGCAGTTTGTGCTTGGATGGAGAGATCTGCCCACTATACTTGGGAAGTATCTTATTTGGTTCAGCTGGCATGGTCACTCATGGAGGGCTGGAACGTTTCGTTCCAAGTGGTGTATAGGGGTGCTTTATAATGGGCAGAGATTTTGGCTAGGAGGGGGCGCTTAGAGAGTCTATGTTTGTGGGAGAGTCCAAGCATCGGTGGTATATTCAACAACCATCAGGCTGCTACTTTTTTTTAGAGGTTGGGGGGGATCAGTAAAAGTGTTATGCGTATGCACACACTAACATATATTTGTGTGTATCAAAATAAGGCAAATGACCACAAGTATATATAGTCAATGATACAAAAAATGGATTTGTCATGTACAGAGGGAGTGTACACAATGATGGTTGGCACATCCAACAATAAGCATACCAACCCCACCAAAACAGATTTTATCAACTCCACCCAAAAAGACATCTAGCCATTGTTATTGGCACCAACCAGACTCACCCATAACAAAAAAAATCCACAAATGTCATATTACTAAACCCAGGAAGAATATATGTCCATTGGAACAATAACCCCATCGCCTTGCCAGGTAGAGATGTGAGGTCACTCATCACCCTGTCAAAATTCCTCCTGTTCCACTCCTTCCATCTGCTCCAGCAAATCACATGTTCAATAAAATGGCCTCCTACTTCTACCATGCTTCCAAAACCAGCTTAACATGTCAAGCATATGCTCAAGCCATGTCAATGATGCCCAAACTTCTGGATGAAAACTGCCACACCTATGAAGCTTTGCTACAATGAAGAAGCAAATGTGTAGCCGATTCAGCCATACATTCACACAAACAACATCTGTTTGGCTTCACCTATCCTCTATTTAAATGGTCAAGAGTGACGAGTGAGGATTATATCCAATACAACTGTCCACAAAGAATGCCACCTTCCTGGGAACCGACATCTTCCAAATAAGATTGAACGGACCATTCCAAGCTTCTGATTGGCTAAGAAATAAATAAGATGATCCAAACGAGAAAACCCCTTATTTGTCCTCCAACCATTGCATCCTATCTGGTCCCTCCTTGAATTTAAACTCTGATAACAAGTGCAATAATGAGAAGATCGACTCAAATTACCTTTCAAATAAGACTCCACGAAACACCAAATTCCAAGATACCCCCTCCCTGCCCCCTGTGAATAACCTCATTAATAAAAGCCTCTTACTCAAATGCAACAACAAACAGGTCGGGGTATTGTACTCGTAGTGGCTCTTCTCCACACCACACATTCAATTATAACTTCACTTTGTCTCCCCATCCAACCTCAAAATAGGTGTTTCCCACTAAAATAGTTAAAGGTGTTGGAAATCCCTTTCCAAAGTTCCATCCCATGAGAACCTCAATGTATACTGGTATACCATCCTTCAATGTTACACCCATACTTCACTTCTACCAACTTTCTCCACAAGCTGTTCCTATCCTCCCCAAGCCTTCGTAACAATTAACCCAATAATGCCTCATTGAACCTCTTCAAACTCCCTACTCCAAGCCCTCCTGTTATCTTGGGTTTTAAAACGTTCTTCCAACCTACCAAATAATATTTCCTACAATCACCTAACCCACTCCACATAAAATATCTTTGAAAATTTTCAATTCTCTTAGCAACTGAAGAAGGAATCCTTACAATTGAAAGGAAATAATTCGGCATTTTTGCCAAGGCGTTATTTATCAACGTAATCTTCCCACCCTTCAACAAATACTTGGATCTTCAAGTTGCCAATTTCTTTGATAAATACTTGGATCTTGTCCCATGTTGCCACATTTTTAAAAAGATAATCCAAGAGGAAGACTTAAATAAGTGGTAGGGAGTAGTATGCAACTGTTCCAAATTCACCACATTTCCCACTCCAAATATCTCACTCTGGGACAAGTTTATCTCCAATCCTAATACTACTTCAAAACACAAGAGAATACATCTCAAGACCCTCTATTTGAACTGTCTAGCTCTACTAAACACCTAAGTGTCATCTGTAAACTGTAAATGGGAGATACATGTGTTTCTCATCCTCCATGAGAATCCCCCCAACAAGTTGGCATGTTTTGCCTTCCTTAAAAGTCTACAGAGAGCCTCGACCATTATGAAAAATAGGAAAGGGGAGAGTGGATTCCCCTGTCTTAGCCTCTAAATGCTTTAAAGAAACCCGTAGAAACCCCCCATTCACTAGGACCGAGAATGTGGTGGTAGATATACATATCTGAATCTATTTTCACCATTTCGTCCCAAGTACAACGAAAATTTCCAAGACACATGGTCGTATGCCTTTTCTAGGTCCAATTTGCATGCTAGCCATGATTCCTTACCCCTCTTCATCGAGTCAATGCACTCATTTGTAATATGCACCCCATCCAAGATCTGCCTCTCTCCAATAAAAGTACACTATTTGTCAATACCTTCCTCAATCTGTTCGCTAAAACCTTGGATAGCATTTTATGAAAAATCCACCAAACTAATGAGTCTTTTTAAAAACTCTCCACCAAACTAATGGGTCTGAACAGTTGATAGCTCCCTCCCTCTTCAGAATCAGGCAAATGAATGTGGAATTACCACATCTTTCGGAATACGATGTATAAAAGAATGCGATGTATAAAAGAACTCGTTAAGAGACAAAAATGGATCCTCTTTAACTATACTCCCAACATTTCTTAAAAAATGCTATAGAGAACCTGTCTGGGCCCAGTGCCTTATCATCATTCATCGCCTTATCTCCTAGACTTCTTCTCTGAAAAGTTCTCTCCATCCTATCTCTCATCAAAAATCATGTCAAATTCCACCCCATTAAGCGTACGTTGAAAAGCTGTCTTTTCCTCAAATTACTCAATAGAAATCTTCCACAGCTTTCTTGATGCCGTTCTCTTCTTCATACACCTCCCCAGCTATTTCCAATCTTCTTATGTTATTCACTATGTGTATTGCATTGGGCATTCTATGAAAGAATTGTGTTTTTGTCTCTTTAAGACAAATTGCTCTCAACTTCTATCTCCAACTTATCTCCTCCATCCTACTATCTTCTTATACTTTCTTAAATTTTTCCCTATTCCCTATCCCCAAGGCTTGGATTTCCCCTCTCCTCCAAACAGTTCAGCTTCTTAATTTTATTCAATACTTCCAGTTTCTTCTCATCTACCTTCCTGAATCACTCCTTATTCCATTTCTTCAGTTCTTTTAGAGCCTTAAATTTCTTGCAAAATACACAAAATGAGGTACCAGTAAAAACAAATGACTCCCATCAACCCTTCACTAGCTCCATTAAATTATCTTCTTCCATTCACATAGTCTCAAATCTGAAAGGAGAAGATCTTTAATATTCATCATTACACTCCAATACAATGGGTATATGGTCCAATAATGGCTTTGGAAGTGATAATGAAAAAGAGAGCAAAATAAATGCTCCTCCCAACATGAAGATACTAGAAACCTGTCAAGTTTAGAGAAAGGGGGTCTCTCCTGATTATTGGACCAAGTAAATTTAGCTCCAATCAAAAGAATATTTATGAGTTGGCTTTCATTAATAAAATATCAGTAAAATCGCTCATTTGAGGTCAATTCTCCCCAGCCACGATCTCTCCAAACTGAATCTCGTGATATTAAAGTCACCTCCAATACACCATGGATGAGTCTACCTTGCCCTTCCCCACTCCAACTCATCCCAAAATGAAGGCAATTGGGTTTTGTCATTTGGACCATATCCTCCAGATATTAGCCAAGTCCCCACCACCTTCATATCCGTCAAAACCAATGAAGCTAATTATACACAAATCTGCACGTCTACAATATTGAAATACTAGCATTTCCATGCTATCGGAATCCCCTGCTGTACCTACAACTGGCAAATGACTATACCCCCACTTCTCTAATTGCCCAGACTTTTCTACTAAGCTGGCATTTGAAATAACTTCTTTGTTTCTTGGAATATGATCACTTTAGGCTTAGACCTTCCCTGTGTTGACTTTCAATTGCTGCAAATAAAGCTTTCAACTCCTCTTCAAAGCCATGGCATGAGACCCCCATAAATTCACTAAAATTCATAATCTTGCTAAGAGCCCATCTGGACACCCTTCTTCATCAAAGAAACTAACATCTTCCCCCAATTTCTACCAACTCCCTTGCTGCCTTCCCACCTCTCAATTTCCTTAGTTCCCTAGCTGTTCGCACAAACATGAATTGGGGTTATCTCAAGAGGTTCCTCCAAACTCATTCCACTTCCGCATCCCACCCCAAAGTTGACAATTCCCCCTCTCCACTGACACAACCTCCAACCTCATTCATATATGCATGTTCCCCCATGTTTATTCTGATAAAATTGGCCATGATTTCCCCCA
>JAUPMG010006187.1:0-15884 GCA_031762675.1 Pachysandra terminalis | reverse complement strand
TGGGAGGAGGAATTCCATTGTTGGCAGCAGATTGGCTGGTTGTCCTGGCATCTCTTCTTCCTAGTTTTACATTCCAGCTAGGCCCACCAAGCTGCAATGCATCACACAAACATTAATTCCAATCAATTTACACTTTAATTGGTGGTCAAGATAATTGAATTTTTTTTTTTTTTTTTTTGACGTGGAACTCCGACCCTATTTAGTGGGGACAAGGTAAACCCCGGATACATGACCCCACCCACAAGGATTATTTATCAGTTAAGTCCGAGGATTCGAATCTGGGACCTTTAGTTCCTAAGCTGGAGAGCCTGTCAATTGAGCTAAACTTTATAGGTTAATTAAAACTATTCCATTGCTCCACAGAGCTAATGGACACGAAATTTTATACTTACAGCAACGACCGAATCTCGGGCAGCAATAGCCAATACATCGGCACAAGATACTACCCCCGGGCATGCCCTCTCCACCGCTGACTTGATATTATCAACAACATCAAATCCTCTAGCTGAATTTCGGTTGGGATTGGCATTCTTTTCGCCAGTGAAGCTTGATGTATCGTCGAGTAAGACCGAACCATCGCATCCCTGTTGTTTTAATTAACACACAAGATGCTTAAAGTCTCAACCATGGAAATTGTTTAATTAAGTAAAAAAGAAAATAAAGTTACGAACTCAATAAAGCCAAACGACAACAAAAACAAGGATATATTTGGTTAGTCACACGATTAAACATGTTGTCTGGGGTATATATGTGGCAACAATATAATATTCTACCTATGTATATGCGTTGACTGTAAGAAAGTACGTGAACATTGGAAAAAACAACTAGGTTTAATGCAGAGGAAGAGTTAATTACATTAACAAAGCAGTCATGGAAGAAGAGGCGAAGGAGAGAAGCGCCCATTCGGCGTTCGTTGGATACTGCAGATTGAACTGCAGATCTCACAACACTGAACACATTTGGACATGTTGTTGAGTGGAAGTTTGTGTTAAGTTGAGCAGATGAGTTACCCACAAAGACAAGAAGGAAGGCCAAGGTAACAATTTTGGCCTTAGAAGATGGAGAAGAAGAAGACGAAGAAGCCATTGATGCTTAGTATTTGGGAGTGTTGAGTGTGTTAGGCACATGCAGGTAAGGTTATATATAGATAGAGAGTCTGAGAAGGCAAATCGTTTGAAAAAGGTGGTTGGAACTTGGAACCGACTGGTTACCTAATTGTCATGACCAATGCATGCCACCATTAATTAACAACGTCCAATTAGCCGAGAAGATTGATCGATTGATTGATTCATTGATTCGTAAAAAAGAGAAAACATTAAAATCAAAGAAGCGTCGGAAAACATCCGCTACACAAAGTCTAAGATGTATGACGCGGCTGATTTCAGTTTGTCAAATGTGGGAACCCTTTGTTAGAACACTTGACTTTCGCAACGATTTGGCGAAGGAATGACCATGCTAGAAAATGCCCAAACATTGTTGTAGACTTTTTCAAAGATAAACATAAATAAATAAGTTGACTTTTCAACAAGACCATTTCTTTGTGTCTAGTGAGCGATTAACAGTACTGTTCACTTTTTACAACAATAGAGAGAGAACAAAAACTATTGTTTGTTTAGCTACTCTTGAAGCTACTCCAAGAATGGGAGCCGATCCTCTCTAATATAGCTCACTGGGACCGCCACGCCCTGTGATGTGAGACGGTTCCAAGGGCAAAATGATATTTTTGTACCTCGAGGTCGGCCCTTGTGAGCTTTATAACAGAGGATCCCAGCCCTCCAAGAATTATTTATGGGATCTAACGATTCCGAGTTGGATGGGACAATTCGAAAGAGTTTGATCGCCATATGTATTAAGCAATTAAAAAAATTGGTGTTTAACAATATGTTTCTTGTCTTGGATCGAACCGATTCCAAATTGTATCGGAATTTGAGATTGGCCGACCCTTTACACCATAAACCATAGACGTTGATTCCATGTATTTTAATTTTTTGATCTCAAACTAGAATTACCTTTTGGTAGCTTTATTGTTCCAAAAACAGTAGTATAACGGAATTCCCTTTATGATGCATCATTTCTTATGTATTCTTCCGATTTGGAATAGATTTGCATCTACAACCAAGCACATATTTCAATGGTCAACTTATTGGTCGTTGATAAAAAATAAATAACAAAGTAAACAGGTTTTGGTTAGTGGGAATTGAATCGTTTTTTTCTCCTCTTCCCTTTAGTCAAAAGCAATAGATCAGTCTCGGAAGAAAGTTGTTAGATGCTACAAGGAAACTGCAGGTAAGTCCCGCAAAAGGAATAAAGTAAAAAGAAGCAATGATTGTTCGAGAAAATTAGCTTATTAGATCATTCGATTCTAACTTCTCAATGCACAAGAGAGAGAAAGATTGAAAGTTACTTGGTGACTGAGTGAAAATCAGCTGTGGTTTACCGTGTTGTCCACACTGTGGGGTGGTCTTCCGATTGGTTTAAAAAATAACTCTTAAGTGTGTTTCCATCCAATCACTAGAAGAAAATCAGTTGTGGTCTATGATGCTGTCCACGTTGTGGGATGACCGTCTGATTGGTTTAAAAAATAATTTTCAATACGTTTTCACCCAATCACAAATCACCCCACAGCGTGTAAAACACCGTAGACCACAGCTAATTCTCTCCCCCAATCTCTGACCAGCACATAGCTTAGATATCACCGTAAACCACAACTGTTTACAACCGATTTTCTTCCGTTGGTGATGAAGTAGAATGTTAGTCAATGCACGAAAGTTTCTCATATTGTGATTTTAGTTAAAAGCGATTTTAAAATGTTTTACTTTTTTCTTCTACTTTATTGGTTTGATTTTGTTCATAGGTAGAAAATACTCCCTTTCTACTTATTTCAGCCGCAAATTACTGTACTGGATATTTTTGAAGGAGTCTAAAAGAATGATGTATCATGCATGTATGATGGGGGTGGAGAAATATATGTACATTATATGGGGATTATTAAATAATGGCTAATCGACGAAAAGTGATTGAAATTCATATTTGAGTGTACCCCTTGAGTACACCAAAATCTAAATAACCATAACTAAGGCTCCGTTTGTTCGGCTTCTATAAACACTTATTGTAGCTTATAGCTTATATAAGCACTATTCAAAATTAAATATGTGTTTGGTAGCGCTTATGGGGTAAGTGCATACTCATAAGAAGAAACAGCTAAGAGCAGCTTCTCCCAAGCTCTTATGCGTTAAGCTATTTCACAACTTTAGTAATATTTTTAAAATACCTATTTTACCACTAAACTTTCATAAGTACTTAAATAAATGTATTTACCTAATGCTATTTTCTTCAAATAAGCAATTTATTACTACTGTGGATAAGTTGCATAAGTGCTCCCATTAAGCAACTTATCCAATGAGTGTTTATCCATAAGTCAAGACAAATGCAGCCTAAGAGAAGCTGCTAGAGATAGTGGATGGCTCATATTCACCGGTCTCTAGATCTAAAAGGGAGGAGAACTGAGGGGCCTATGAGGATTTGCCTTATATCGGATAAGAGTATAAGTTGCAACCCTAATTTAATTTTGACATAGTGGAAATTTCTTCTCTATCGTAGGTTTTATCGAACCACTATACCTGTGTGTATTATTTTGATCTTCATTTTACTTTATTTATTATTATTGCTTGATCCAATTAACATAAGGCAATCCACTCTTGGGACGTTTTAACAAAGTTGAAGAGTTGATTTATAGCAAGTAAATAGACCAAGGAGATACAAGAAATTGCATTGAACCAAGTAAATAGACTAAGCAGATATAGGAAATTGCTTTGAACCTAGCTGATATGCTAATGCAATTTGTAAATTTTATTTTCCAATCATAGTGTTTAAATTCGGTATCGGATTGGGTATAGTCCCGTTCCGATCGCCAGATCCAAAACATGGCAATTTTTGTATTTTTTTTTTAAATAAACTTTTTGACGGAAACCTGACGATCCATATTGGATCGTCCGACCTGATTGTCCAAAACCGAGTCAGACCGTCTGGGTATATTGGATGATCTGACTCAGTTCAGATTGAGTCAGAAAATTGTTAATAAATTCGGGATCTACTTGGGATCGTGACTCTTCTCGAGCCGATCTTGAGTTGAATTGATTGATCCAATCTGCCAATCCTTTACACCATGCTTCCAATGAAAATAAAAAAAAATAAAAAAATTTGAAGAAGAACTGGTATAGTGAGCTACAAGGAATGGAAGTTTCTCTTGTCAAATTTGCAACTAAAGGTATTTTTTTTTTTTTTTCGAAGGTGAAGTTGCTGTGAATAAAAGTCAAATGTTAAGCCTAATTAAGCAAAGAATATATTGTCAAAGATTTGGGAGTCAATATTCCTCTCAAAGTTATCTGGAAGAAATATATATATATATGTTTTCCATCAGAGAGGATTTGTTAAAAATGTGTCCAAGATGGGGACAGAAAAAGAGGGATTTAAACCATTGTGTATTCAAGTCTAATATATCTAAATTAGCAAAGTTTTATCAATCAGAAGCAATGAGTATGTAATAGAAGTAGCTAGGGATGAGAAAAGTATCCTGTTCTCACTTCTTTTGAGAGTCCATCACCATCCAAAGTACTTATTATAGAACTGAGCAAACCGACCATATAATTATAAAAACCAAGATGAATTAAAAACTAACCTATTTTTTCCTTTGGTTAGGCTAACAAACCAACTTTAACTAGAAAAACACTAGTTAATATTAAAGATGAATAGGACCACAAGTCAAGTCATACAACTACTTCATTGCTGATAAGAAAACAGCTTAATTAATACTGATCCCTTGTGCTTAAAAGGGACTTTACCATTGGATCAAAGCTAAAACTTGTACCACATTACTATTAATATTTACTTAATTAACCATTTCAACAAAAAGTTATCTTCAGTACCTGCTAATAAGCTATAATATGGATTCAAATCATCAAATGTCTTAGCCAATAAACAAAAGCTACGTAAGTCCGACAACAGACAAATTCATATAGTTTTCAAAAAAAAAAAATTATTTATTTAATGTTGATAGTGTTTTCATTAGTTATTGTTCCTTTTAGATGATTTGAATCCCTATAATAATAATCACATGCGAAACGATGGGTTAAGTTTAATAAATGTTGTTTGGGGAACCATGTAATGTTGTTCATCTCAAGGGTTATAACTGAACCATTCACACCTTAATTAATCTTAGCAGCCTCTTGTCTTGCTTTCCTTACATGTTCTTGACTTTTTTTACTGCCTAATCAAAACATTTAAAAATTTGAGTCTTATGTAATATATCAAATCTTCGAGGGTGGAGAGTCTCCTTGAACATTATATATCATTTTAAAAAGCGAAAATTTCTCTGATGAACATATTGTCATTAGTCAAAACCTAATCTTTGATGTGATGCTATCTTGTTCAAAGTTGATTTTAGAACAAAGTACAGTGCACAAACTTTGAAGAAGATCCTTGTGATCAAGAGACCCATGCACACACCACACAACCATCGTACCTTCTTTTTCCATAACCACATCATATCTCGACTTGATTTGATTCTTAAATTATTCTTTCAAGCTTATCGGGAAACTATGATGTTTTTATTCTATAAAAAAGCTCGTAGAACAAAATAGAATATTTATATATTGGAGAGTTCTTTTTCCTCTCTTGTATAGGTATTGATTTCTTTACTTCGTACTTGATAATTCAGATATAAAAAAAATCTAACAAAAATGCTTATTAATTTGACCTTTCTAAGTGGGCCATGTGTTGCAAAACACACAAGTACACGGGGCACCAAATTAAACCAAATTAAGATGGTTTGGCTACCTTTATCAAATCAATAGAAGCCCTACACTAGGACATATGTCACAAATAATAATACTATGTATGATATGTCTTAAAGATTAAGTTGTCCTATTTTCATACTTGTAACCCTAGAGGAGTAGTGACTAGGGTTTTTACACTTTCCATCTGAATCTGAACACAGCCCTTGTCCACCTCTATGCTCTCCTTCTTGTAGTTGTACCAACTTGATACCCACAAGAATGCACCTAAATTAACCGTGGAGATGAACAAAAGGAAACCATAGTAGTAGTCCAAGTGAGAATCATTCAAGTTATTACCTATCCAGCTCTTCCTTCCACCCCTTCCAGTTATATGATCCACCATTGTTACCAAGAAGCTGTTCAAGAAGTTCCCGATGCCGATCCCGCTAGTGAAGAACGTGGTTCCGAGGCTCTGCATGTCTTCCGGAGATTGGTCGTAGAAGAATTCGAGCAGTCCAATAGCATTGAACACGTCGGCGATCCCTAAGAGTACGTATTGAGGTAGGAGCCAAAGGATTGTCATCGGGACGGTATCTTTAGCACCGAAGTTCCCATGTCCCCTTATGACATTCATTCTTTTCAGTTCTACGAGGTAAGCGATCGCTGTGGCGACGACCTGGATAGAAAATCCGATTCCAAGCCTCTGAAGAAGTGTTATTCCCCTAGGGTTTCCGGTCTTCTTCCGCATGAACGGGACGAAGTATCGGTCATACATCGGTACAGAGAGGAGCATGGATAGGGTTACTAGGGAACCTAGTGAGGCTGCCGGAATTTGGAAGGTTGGACTTAGGTGTCTGTCCAAGGTGGTGCCTTGCTTGACGAAGAGAGTGTTGATCTGAGCCCAGATGGTGCTAGGGATAAGTGTGACGAGCCATATTAGGGCCATTCCAAGTACAAGCTTACTTCCTTCGACTTGAGTCACGGTGCATGGTGACCGAACACTACCTTCTTTGATTGCAGCCTTGTCCAAGTACCTGAGAGGACAAAAGTGTAAATATGGAATTCTAAGGTGTAGTTGACTAGGGAGTACAAGTGAGCAGGGCCGCACATGCCGGCCCGCCGGCCCATCTCGACACAATTTGGGTCATGCCCAGACACAGCATGGTACAATAGGCCTTATAGTAACAACCGGGCCTGGATTTATGGCCCAAGAATGAAGGGCATAAGTCTTAGCGTGTCGAACTTGCACCCTCGGCCCATTTGTACAGTTTTAGTTTAGGTTAAAGTTTTACAAATGGATAGCAAACTCATAAATCAATGGATTCGTGTTCTTGATGCATGTAACCCGGCTAACAGATTTAACTTCTTATTTATTTATATATTTTAGATATAAAAATATATGTTATTTATTATATTGAAATTAAGAGTTAAATAGCCTTATACAAGTTGAGGTTGATTGAGTTTCTTTTCCCGCCTTTGGGACGTTCGCAGAGTATAACCCTATACCAATGACGTTCGAACCAGACCCATTGCAAACTCAATAGTCAAGTTTGTTTAAATTTTTAGTGTTTTCGGTTGCGGAAATATGATCAAATCATATATAACATTTTGAGAGCATATCGTCTGGAGCATAGATGTTGTAGCATGCATCAAAACACACCACACGTCCACTTCCGTGAACAATACACTCCACACATTCATTGTATGAAATACATGCATGGTCGTGTAGCATGCATCAGCACACGCACATAAATGCATGGCATGCATGAATGCACACCCTAATCGATGCTCGAGCTTCCACACTACAGATAATATGACCATGACATTTCCTGTTTCATTCACTGTGGCATGGGTGTGATTGGGTGAAACCATGAATAATGTACTTGACTATTTCAGAATTACCAAGATGCCACTATGCAAACCAACCATGGCCCAATCACTTGCCAAGCGACAATGAATTTGAAAAAAAAAAAAAGAAGGCCACAAATGAATTTGAGGCTAAAGTTAAACGCGGATGATAGTAGCTAGATTCGAAGCTCACCTGAAAGCTGGGGTGTGATGGACACGACGTTTCCCAGTAATCATATAATGTCTTGGCTGAAGCTCGTAAAGCTCAGATGGGTCGCTAGGAAGCTCGAGATTGCGATTCGCCAAGGCAGTGAATGGGACTCTGACCAGGTCCTTTGCTGGGCTCTTGGATTTCTTAACCTTGTGCCTGTAATGGGGTGTCCCTAAGTAGAAGATGAATAGGGATAGTAGAAGTCCTACGGTTGGGATACCATACCCTAATCCCCACCCCAGATTCTCTTGTATGTACACAAGCCCAAGCGTAGCAATCAAAGCGCCTAAGAAAGAGCTGAACATCCACCAATTGAAGAAGGAGATTTTGAGTTCTTTCTCTTGAGGATTGAAATCATCGAATTGGTCTGCACCAAAGGTTGATACGTTTGGCTTGGTCCCACCTGCTCCAATTGCTATGATGTAGAGAGATGCATAGAGGAAAGCGATCTGCGAGCTAGATGCCTTGTTGCAGACTCCACTTGCACAACTTGGTTTGAATGACTTCAGAGAGACAGCTATTGTTAAAAGCACCATACCCTGTTTCAGATATACATATTTTTGACAAACATTAATTTGATAGAATTAACTATATTCTTGTTTAAACAATAAAAATTTAAAACAAAATAATCTTTTTTTTTTTGCTATCTAATAGTGTTATCGGTATCAAGCAATAATAATAATCACAGTAAAATGATGATCAAAATTAATAATGTACACAAATATACGTGGTTCAACAAAGCCCATGTCCATGGTACATAGTGAAAACTTATAAGTTTTCACCATGTCAAAATCGAATTAGGGTTACAACTTATACTCAAGCATGTATTGTCTACAGCATTTTCATGCAACAAGGGCTATGATTGGTCGGTTGTATTAAAAATCATAATTTCTTTAATAAAAAAATCACTGGAAAATATAAAGGCACCAATCACAGGTCATGCTATAGGATATGTTGCACCAATTTGCTATAGACAATATATAACTCTTATACTTCTATATGATATATAGGACAAATTCTCAATATACTCTTAGTGGGGGCTCCATCCCTGCACCCCCTACCCTACGATTCTATCTGGTGCCTTCCACTGGATCTAGAGAACAAGTGAATATGAGCCACCCACTATCTCTAACAAATAGAATAACCCACTTGTTGTTTCATTAATGAGTACAAAATTATTGTCATTTTCAAACTTGTTGAAGTTCATTTTCATTGATTTGTATGCATTAAAAGAGAGGAATCTCAAAAAAAAAAAAAAAAAAAAAAAAGAACCAGCGGCCTCGTCTTTGTTTTAAAAAACACTTGGGCTGGAGAACTTTCCAAAACGAACGAGAAGAGCAGAAATGTTGGAAGAAAAGTTTCAAAGGGAGACTGGAGATAGAGCTGGACTCAGGAGGGAGAGAGAGAGACTTACAGGTATTTTTTCTTTCTTCTTCTTCTTCTTCGCATCCAGAGACTTTCTTCTTCTTCTTTTTCTTCTTCTTCTTCTTCTTCTTCTTCTTTTTATTTCCATGAAATCTACAGATGTACCTCTTCTTTTATTTCTTCTTTTATTAAATTCTTAAGGGGTTTTTATTTCTGTGAAATCTTCAGATTTGTACAGCTATTTTCTATTTTCTTTGAATTTTTTTTTTAAATTACGAGTCAATGTTTGGATCGGCCGATCCAGACTTGGATTGCCAATCCAACTCGGTATCGGACTGGGACAATCCCCGATCCGATACCGAGTTTAAACACTATGATCCCGGTAGCACCCACGGTGTCCCGATAATCCTCAAAAAAGAATCTCCATATCTCACAGGCCATAGGGCAGTGTAAAAACAGGTGGTCAACGACTCCTTCGCGCATTTACAGAGGAAACACATCTGTGGAGAGAGGGCCATGTACCGTCTCCTTCTTTGGAGCATATCCGCGGTGTTAATACGGTATAACATTGCAGACCATACAAACGCCCTAACTCTAAGAGGGACAGGTGGAGACCAAATAAAATGGGTAGCAAAGGAGATAGGGGACCCAACTCTGTTAGCTCTAAACTGGTTGAAAAAAGAACAACACAAAAAAAGACCACTAGACTCAGGACGCCAAATCCTCCTATCCGACCACTCCTGACGCATGAGGACACCCCCAACCACATCAAACAGAGTAGCCATCTCCCCCATCTCAACATCCCTAATGTTCCTACGAAGGGGTAGATTCCAAATAAGACCCGACTCTGACCAAGAAAGAACTTCACACACTAGGGAACTTTTAAACTGAACCAGACTAAAAATTCTGGGGAAACGAAGAAACAAAGGCTCATTGTATGTGTTGATCCCAAAAAAGAATGGGGCCTCATAAATCAAAGATTTTAGACGTGTTAGTTTGATGACAAATACGTACAAGATCATATATTTTGTCCCTTAGACTCAAGGAAGTGATGGCTTTTATAGTCCCCCAGCAACAAAGTACTTTTATTCAAGGTAGAAAAATATAATAAACGAATGAAGAGAGATTTCGATCTAGAATCGCAAACCTTGTTTGTAAATGGGATTTAGAGAAAGCTACAATAAAGTTGAATGTGCCTTTTTGTGCATTGTGCTACAGTGGAAAGGGTTTGGGGTAAGGTGGTATAAATGGATCAGAGGCTACCTTGGGAGCATATCTTTCTCTTTTTTGGTAAATGGCAACATGAGAGGCAATTCCCCCTACTAGCTTTCCCCGTTTCGTTTTACTCTAGTAGCAGATGTCCACAATTGGTTTTTTAAGAGCTTGGATGCCATATTGGATCAAGTGATTTCTATCCTTTTTTCTTGGGTTTGTTCTTTTCATGAGTTTAGAGCTATCTCTCCCTTTGGTTTTAAGGATGACTGAAAATTTTTGGAATCCTTGGAGGGTAGATTTTTTTGGTCTGATCACTTATGATGTATAATTTCCTTGTACAGATCTCATTTTAGGGGGTTCTTTTGTACATGGTTGTTTCATAGACACACTTTTACAATGTTAATATAATACATTACACTTTCACCTATAAAAAAATAAAAAAAAGGTTGTTTTTTTACGAGAGCAAAACCCCTCGGATTATTTAAGTGCTTCAGTGTCCATTTCTATAATACAGCTTGTAGATGATATGATTCTATCTCGAGGTTTTTCAGGATCAAGTCTTTTGACCAAATGTATTCTCAAGCGTTTCAAGATGATCTATAGTATAAACGTGAATAAAGCGCTTCAAGATGATTTATAGTATAAACGTGAATATGGAGAAGAGTAGCATCTTAAGGATTTGCGGTAAGGAAGAATTGCTTCAGTCTGGTGCCAACCTAGTAGGCTGTGGGATAGGAGTTTGGCCACTTACGAATCTAGATCTCCCATTAGACAATAACTTTTAATGTGTTAGTTTTTGGCCCCTAGTACTTGAAAAGTTAGAAAGGAGATTGGACACCTAGAAGAGGAATTATTTGTCTTTGGGAGGTAGGATTACCCTTATATAGGCTTCACTAGCTAACTTACTGCTTTACTTTTCCGGTGAGTAACAAATAAGGTTGAAAATATTGAGAGGGATTCTTTTCGAATGAGGGAGTGACCAAGAAGAATAACTAGTAAAGCAGAATATTGTTTGTAGGGAGAGGGAACAAGAGGAATCAACTTGGGTAATATATTGAAAAGGAAGCCAACTTTTAATGGGGATATGGATATGGAGATTCGGCACAGATAACGACAACTTATGGTGTAAATCATCATCAGAAAATATGGCATTCATAAACATGGATGGGTTATTAACACCTGCATAAGGGTGTCTGGTGCAAGCCCCTGGAGGCAATCTACTCACTTAGTTCTTCTTTCTACCCTTTTGTTTGGTTCAGTTTGGCGTCTACGTCTTGTTTTTGCTTTTGAACTAATTGTTATGACAAGAATTTACACTTGCATTAGAGTTTCCTGGAATGTTTAGGCTTGTTTGTTCTCAGGATACTAAGGTAACAGAAGTTTTGTCTTAGTCCTGAAACATTTTGACTTGGAATTTTTGCCTTAGGAGGGATCCTATGACAGCCAATACAGCCAAGTTTGCTTCGTTGGTGGAACCCCTCAACGACATTTTCATTGATGCCTCAATCCTAGCTTGTCGTTATTGGACTCTTGGTCCCAAAGAGGTTTCTCAACTCAATTCTTTTCTATAGTACCCATATGGATAGGGAGTATCCTCCTACCCCTTTTCCTAGTCGTCAGCTAAGAAACTTTCGATTCCTCTTAGGATAATGATCTTCATTTGGATTTCAATTTTGCATCAGTACATCTGATGTTCTTCAAAGGAGAGGAACATGTGTATTTTAGAGGATGTGGCAGCTAGTACTTAGAATATATTGACTCTATGATGCCACGGCCATGGGAGTTTATACTTATCATGAGTTTAGAGGTATATCAGTTTTTGAGGTGATTATAGGGTTGACGATTGCTTTATCTTTCATACAACAATTACTTCAAATGCGGTTTGGAATGCCCCTCTAAAATGGGACTAGCAAGCTAAATTTTGATGGGTGGTCATTCGGGAACCTAGGACCTAGGGTCCTTTTATATTGGTAGTATCTTTAAGATCGCTTAGGATACATCCTTTATGCATTTCCATGTCCGACAAAAAAGGGGAACACAGTACAGGCATAAGATGTGTGCCCTAGTGATAAGTTTGAGAGAGGCTAAAGGTTAGGGATACAACATAAAAGTAATTGGAGGTAGCAAGGGGATTTGTACTATAGTATCCTAGACTTTGGACTTTGGAGTCGCAACAATGCTCTTAGAGGCTTATTTACTTTATTGGTCTGACTAACTCTTGGCTAATGACTTCCCATTCTCTCATGTGCCGTGTCAGCATGGACACGGCATGCTAACCATAAGGAGAAGTGCCATACACATCATAGCCTGGGACACACAAAGGTTTTAATTGTTTATGTATAGTTGGCAACCTCTTATTTGTCTTTGTATAGTTGGCAATCTCTTGTATAGAACATATAGGTTTTTAATTTTCTCTTTTGGATGAATGATGAAGGAAAGTCTATTAGAGTGGAGAACAGCAGAAAATATAATGTGACTGAAAGCTAAAATTACATCCTTTCAAAATAAAAAAAGACAGCTTTAAGGAAAATTCTAACAAGAAGATTATAATGAACATAAATCAGTACAAGACTAAATACGTGGGGTCATTGTCCAAAAATATATCATCATTCCTATTGTGCAAATCTAAGGCTGTGATCAACCACACATGAACATTCTAAACTGATGATCACATAGCCACTCATATGTTGTCCAGGAAACAAACTTGCTATTCAGGAACAGAACAAGTAGCTAATACAGATATAGAGTCTGCATCTACCTTCTTCCAGATGTCACACACACATCAATATGGTAAATACCCAAGAACAACAACTTTCGTTAGCTGAATTTCCAAATATTGGTTATAAACAACTTACCTTTATAGTCGCAACAAGGCCCAACCTGAAACACCAATTGGTTGCATTAGTTATAGTTTGCACTTGCCTTTTTTCTATTCACAGAAGTACATGCCTTAAAAAGTAAAACTAATAAGATGACTATGTAAATAATAGAAAATTAAGATTCTAACGAATTTCAGAAATGAATTATATCAGTAACATCAAGAAAAGTTTCATATGTCAATATTTCTTGAAATTGAGCATAATTATGGAACTCAGGTCACTAACCACGCTAGAAATTTTTCATGTACTACCAATTTCAACAATTTTTTCTACACAAAGAGGTTACCGTGCATTGCCTTTCATAGATGCAAGCTGTCTATGCTTGTATATAAGGAACAATTGCAAACAGTTATGCATCCAAACAGACTACAAGGGCACGTTTTGACTCAACCCACAACACCAGCTAGTGCTAATAGAGTTTTTTAAAGTGGAGAGGATTCTATATGTTGAGACGGTTGATCATACTAAGCATCTGACTACCCAGTGACACTGAAGTACTCCAAAGAGAATGAAGAGGGGATTTCTACAAGTTGATTGGAAGACGTTCAAATTTAACAAGCAGATAGGAATCAAGCAAAATTTCTGAGAATTGCATATGGGCAGACATTTTCTGTTCCAATGACTTTCAATACTGATGCATGTCGATGGCTGGTCAAGGGTGATACAGACATTTTGAACAATAACCGAGAGAATGGACCACCGGGAAAGTAATAAACGCATGGTAAAATGCTGTTATTGGAGAGGTGATAGCTTTTCATTCAAATGACAGCAATGAATTTTGGACCCAAACCAGATCTCCTTTTTATCCTGGAAAGTAGGGAAGTTGACGTTTGCAGCCTGTTATATAACACATTGCATCGGCATTTGGGTATTCAATGAATTTTGGGCGTCTCAGAAATCTGACATCATGATAAACCTCTTGTCTGCAAGTTACACGAAGAACGAGATAGAGGAGGTTCTAAAAAAGTTTTAAAAAAAAATGTCTTAAAGTGAGCCAGAAAGAGGAACTGGAATCAACTCCTCACATTCAAAGGATCTTGTTGTTATCAAATTTAACTTGAGAGGGACTAACAATGTGTCTGGTAGAAAGAAACATTCAATGGTCTCTGATAGAATAGCTAATGAGTTCAAGTGTGATTATGATAGAAGAAAGGTGGAAGGTTTTTTTGAAAACAAATATCCAGCTCCCTTCTACCCTTTTGCTCAAGGCAGAGCAATGATGTTCATGAGAATTTTATCAGACTAATCAAGAATTTGCTGTTAAGGTACCGCTAAGTTCTGCCCAGGTGCTCTCATCTTTCACAGCTAGTGGCCCATGGCAAACACCCATTCCTCAATACAGCTACTTCGGATGACTGTCTGTCTGTAACGGAGCTTCCCTTTCATCTATGGAGGATAGAAATGTTTAGAGCTCTTGAGGATGTGTGCAGAAAGGTAGTAGAGATCGATGTGAAGGTGTTATCTTGTACCAAGGTTGTTAAATCATGAATCGAATCAAAAGCTGTTAAGAGGACACAGAATCAAAACATAATTTTGAATTGTAAATCATAAGATTTATAACAATCCTAGTACAAGTGGCTATGCGTTTAGGTTTTGGTCTTCTTTTATTAAAATAATTAAACTATGTTTCTTTATGTATATTTGGTCATTTTAGAGTACTAGATTCTATATAGACAAGGATTAAACAAAAAAGGAAAGTCTTTCGCTAAAAAAGAAACTGGCATTTTATTAGTGTTGCAGAGTTGAATTCTTTGAATCATATGAATTGTTCAATTAAATTGTAAAACATAAGATTCAATGCAGAAAATGTACAAATCAAACTTAAATCGTTTTTTTCATAAAATTTGAATCTACCTAGGGTAGAATTAAATTTCAATAAAAGAGTCCCTCACCAATCTGTCAGTGTCCATATCAGAATGGTGACTGGTGGTCAGAATGGGATATCTCGGTCATTCACAGTAAACAATGTCTTAATGAAATACGTGGTTGTCATAGGTTTTAGCATTTTACAAGCGAGCAGAAAATACAAACTCAAAACTCGCTTCGAAGTTTCAAAATAGGCAGATCATTGGAGAATCTGTTCTCAAATGGGGAGTTTGAGAATCGAGAGCAAGTGTGCACAACTGTCGGTGTCCATATCAGAATGGTAACTGGTGGTCAGAATGGGATATCTCGGTCATTCACAGTAAACGACGTCTTCATGAAATATGTGATTGTCATAGGTTTTAGCATTTTACAAGCGAGCAGAAAATACAAACTCAAAACTCGCTTCGAAGTTTCAAAATAGGCAGATCATTGGAGAATCTGTTCTCAAATGGGGAGTTTGAAAATCGAGAGCAAGTGTGCACAACTGCAGTGCCCATATCAGAATGGTGACTGGTGGTCAGAATGGGATATCTCGGTCATTCACAGTAAACGATGTATTCATGAAATACGTGGTTGTCATAGGTCTTAGCATTTTACAAGAGAGCAGAAAATACAAACTCAAAACTCGCTTCGAAATTCCAAAATAGGCAGATCAGTAGAGAATCTGTTCTCAAATGGGGAGTTTGAGAAACAAAAGCAAGTACACCACCTGTGTGCACAAATTAA